>SPJY01033078.1:0-152673 GCA_005191435.1 Raddia distichophylla
TCAGCTGCTACAGGAGCTTCGTACTCCTCTTCTCCAGGCTACTCTTGTCTACTGCGACAACGTCAGCGCGGTCTACCTATCCACCAACCCAGTGCAACATCAGTGGACTAAACATGTTGAGATCGATCTGCACTTTGTCCGTGAGCGCGTTGCTCTTGGTCAAGTGCGTGTTCTCCATGTCCCCATGACGTCCCAGTCGCTGACATCTTCGCTAAGGGCCTTCCCACTACGGTATTTACTGAGTTCCGGTCCAGTCTGAATATCTGTGCGCCGACCGTTCCGACTGCGGGGGAGTGATGGCCTTTTGTTTTGATGGTCCTTTTGTTTGAAGGTCCGCGCGGGGGAGTGTGTGTGTGTGTGTTTGCTTTGTGTCAGTCTAAACTGCGTAGCGCCGTTCAGACCGCGGGGGAGTGAGTATATTGGGCCCTTGGGGGCGGCCCATTAACTGTACTATATATACTCCACCTATTGGCAATACAACCATTCTATTCCGCAATCTAACACTAAGGACACTGGTGGGATAGCTCTTAAACGGGAGTAGCATTAAGGGGATTATTTTTCTGAAGCGACGACTCCCTCCATCGATCATGAGCACCCTGCCCACAATCGTATTACTTATAGGGGGGTTAAGCACCAAAGGCAGGCGATGTTGTTTGTTTATTCTAGATGGACAACCTTCTTTGGGAATGTGAGAGCTTGGCCGGACCATTTTAGCTCGGCCTCGGCTGGCTTTCCTTGAGTGATTTGCTGCACCTCGTGGGCAGCTTCCTTCATGGTATGACGTGAATGAGTATGTGGATAAATTAACCACCGAAGGTCATGACTATGTGCTTCCATGGCTCTTGAAAAGCCTCATCCTCTTGTTAACAAGCGACGCCCTTGCCCATGTTGCATTCCCATGCTCAGGTAAATCAAACATTGTGCCTCTGCCTTCATAGAATTGCTCTAAATGGGCATAAATCCGGTGCATATATAGGGCACAGTACTTAAGGCTTTGGTTTAGCCCTTGCTCGTATTAGTGTAGCCTTTGATATCTCAACACTGGGACGCCATCCGCGGTTGCTAGCGCTTGGGCTCCTCAGGCCATCTTCAATGCAGGTGCTTAAATAGGTGCTTAGAAAAAAAAACCAGATTTTTTTGCCACATCAACAAATAGAGGTACTTAGAGGAGAGAGAAGATGCCTAAGTTGGATCCCATTATACCATTCAATATGTCTAGGCTTACACTTTCGGGTCCAACGAACTTGGTCTTGGAGAAGGCCGTGCAGCCATAGATCATACCCTCTCGACTGTCTTTGTAATTGTGGCACTGGGGAGAATATGATCGTTACGATGATCTTGATCACATGCAGTGCCATGGCGAGTATGATTCTTACAAGGAGTATTGGGTTCTGGAGTTTCGGCTGCTTGAGCTCGTTGCTGAATGTGTCTTGGAGGCTTCCCGCCCGTGGCTTCGCTTCAAAAAACAATTATCAATATGAAGAACAGTGAAACGCACCATAGTAATATAATTCTTCAAAGTGTAATCACGTTGAATTGTACAAACCAAATTCTTAGCAAAAGAAAATTCACGAGAACCACTGATCATTGATCGCTTAGTATTCGAAGAAGGAAACTTCTCCGGTGCTTGCGAATAATATGGACCATCCATCCCTTCGGATCGAACGATGCACAGTAATAGGTACGAATGCAAAGGTACAAAGGTACCGATGGAGGTACACAAGTACAGAGGGTAATCAAGTCATTTTACATCAAATTAATTAGGGGCAAAGCAGCCTTCTCCCTGTCGCTCGGCGTGCCCTACGGCGCCGTCGCGCCGGCGCCGGAGATGAACGGCGTGGCCTTCTGCTTGTCGATGTCCATTGCCAGCGTCAGTGAGCAAAGGTCGTCTTCGGTGTCGTCCTCGGCGGGGCTGCCGGCGCCGCCGGCGGCGCGCGGCGGCGGGTCTTGGAACGGCTGCGGGTACGACGTCGGCGAGCCGCGGGGGTCGGCGACGATGGGGTAGTACCACACGCAGGGCGGCGCCGGCGGGGGCGGCGGCAGGCGGAGCGGGAGCGGCGCTGGGGCGCCCTAGTGCTCATACCCCGGCCGCCACGAGCCCCACACATATGGCACCGGCACTGCCGGCGGCGCCATACATGAAGCTCGCATGCGCCCCCTGCTGCTACGCCAGCGGCGACGTGTCCATGGCCATGGCCGCCGGTGCCGACGACGACGTGTCAGATCGGATTACCCACTAATCCTCAACTAATTACCCAACTGCCACTCGTTATAAATTTTTCACTTCCCTAAATGCCCTTCTATGATCGACGGTCCATGTCGAGGTACCTCTAGGTACCTCGCAAACACCGTAGCAAACCTCTTCGAAGAAATGGTAGTTCATTCGTTGTCACTCTCCAAAAGCCATTTTTGATATTCAACTCTAAAATTCGGACCACGATCACACCGAAAAAAGAAATGTTAGAGCCCACTGTAATCCGACCTATCTCATGTCAAACAGCGATCCGGCTGCTCCCAAGACCAACACCTAGTCTCGGTCCCGGGTCCCTACATCTATTGGCCTAACTGGAAGCACAACCAAGGTTCTGGCCGAACTCAACCCAAAAGGCTAGCTTGGTGGGAGAGGGGTGCCTCCACCTTTTATGTTGTGTTTCCCAATACCAATGTGGGACTAAACACAACAATGTCTTCCATCACACATCCGACCATCTGTCCTACACCGTGTGATCTCTTATAGACGTTCTGGGTTACTGACCATGGCTCTGATACCACTTGTTATAGCTCGCTGTCATTCGGCCCATCTCATGGCCCACAGGTATCCGGCTCCCCCAAGACCAACATACGGCCTTGTACTGGGTCCCCACATCTATTAGCCCAACTGGAAGCACAACCCAGGTCCTAGCCCAACTCGGCCCAAAAAACTAGCCAGGTGGGAGAGGGGTGCCTCCACCTTTTAAATTGTGCTCCCCCATACCGATGCGGGACTAAACACAACAATATATTGCTAGGATTTACGCCAATATAAGATCACGAACGATACCAGGAGACACGATGTTTTGTAACGCAGTTCAACTTTCGCCAACATCTACGGGGCTTTGATTATGGGCACTCCTCCCCAATCCATAATACCGCATCATACTGGCTGCCGCCCGGGTCACGTCCACATACCAGCCGCTAATCCCCTTAGGCATATGCTACTATTATACAGGAGTTGTTATGGTTTACACCAGGGCCGCCCCCTTTATATGGTGGAGGTCTTGTTAGAGTCTGACTCATATTCTAAACCTACCATACCATGCCTGTTACAACACAGAGTCCAATTGTAACCCTCCTCATACACATATTCGACACAACCTAACAAGAAATGAACCATAAAATCCTTCATGGAAATCCATTTCAAATCATGAACCATGTGATCAATTTTGTTGCAAGAAACCCAGAAGAAATACAAAGTTATAAGCTTTGGCTACAGAGAGGAAACTCCATTTCCACTCAAACAACAATGCATGACAGATTGAACAAATTCTTCCGTCAACTGGAAGGTAAATCATGAAAAAGTAACCAAGGGCGAAAAACCTTGATCTAAAGAACCACAAGGAACTAAAATTCCCAACTTTGAGAAGACCTTGCAAGAGAAAGATGACCGAAATCAAAGTAACAGGCTGAACCACAATATGGAACTACACCTTTTCTTGTTAAGGAAGCTTTATTGAAATTAAGATAGTCACATCAAGATGATACGACCATTCTAAAATCACTACTGACTTCAACATAACAAGATGCACACACCCCACAAACGAGAAAAAAGAAAAAACAAACAACTCAATGACTATCAATCCAAAAACTAGATCACCACCCATGTGTCTGGGTAAAACACTCATTGACCACCCGCTCCTTGACCACCCATCTGGAACTACACCTGACGGCGAGGAAGCAATCATCAGACGAGATTACCGATGATCACTAGAGAGATCACCAGAAAGAGCGCCATCTACATTTCATCGACCAAAATTAGCCCTTGGGGATGTCACAACTACACGTTGCCGGGCGGGAGAATCCATCGTATGCCACTCCAACAAGTGATATCCAGGATATGCCACTCCGATATGGATGAATGAGTAAGCATACAATGTCATCTTTTATAGCCTTTATGTGATGCTTGGACTGAAATGTCCTAGGGCTCGCATATTTAGAGGTGGCACCATGGCAGCTCGATCATATATAATTGGTGAAATCCTAAGTATCCAACCAAAAAGCTCACCATTTCACAACCTGTTGTGGCATCCACTAGCTGGTTCTATGCAAGCAATGGGAAGTCATCGTACAAGCACGCCTTGCTGAGGTCCTTGTAGTCAACACACGTTCTCCATTTTTCGTTGAATTTCTTTACCAATACTACATTTCCCGACCATTTTCTATGCACGGGTTCACGTACCATACCTACTCAAAGCAACTTCCTGATTTTTTCCTTCGCTGCCTCTTGACGTACCATTCCCATTTTGCACAATTTTTCTTACATGCAAGTGATGGCCGATGCTCACAGGCCTATTAAGAGAAGATGTTGATTTCATCGCTTTGTATAATAGTGGAGCTGGCAAGAAATATGGATGATTCTCCATGTTTAATAGTGTTCTCGAATAGTAGCACAATATTAAGTTCAACAAGATCATCACAATCTTCGTAAAGTAGTGGGTTGAGCGCTCCTGAGTCTCGTTTGGAGGAGTTAATGCAACAAGCTGCCTGCGTGGCCAACCTATAAGAGCAGTTGAGGTACCAATAAAAATACTTCGTTTTATGACAGTCAGAACAACAAGCAGCTTTACAAGTACGTAATCATTATTGAAAACTGTTCATTTTTGCTCCAAGTTCATGAAAATTGCTCAATTTTACTCCATATGCATTAAATTGTAAAATTATCGTTCATTTTATAAATATTTCTCTCATACATACAAACAACTCTTTTGGATATATAATTGTCGACATGTAGTCACATGTGCTCTTATTTGAAAAAATCTGCCAATATTTTTATCAATTTATTATTTTTGGTTCAAATTCATGAAAATATTCAAAATATTGCTCTTTTTTCAATCGTTCACTTGATATATGCAAATCACTGTTTTAAAATTAGAATTGTCGATATTTAGTTATACGTGGATAGCTATCTTCGGAACCTTGATTGATCAAAATGTGAAAATTACCATATGAATAATCATGTTGATCATGAATAATAATGTTGATCCCGATTTAAAAATGCAGATTGTTTTGACACATGAATAGCTATGTTTTGTTATTTGTCTCAGAGAGCCTTGGTTGAGTAAATAATTTTGACTAATGAAACATAAAACCATAAGTTGCCTTTTTATGAGAATAATATTGGTAACATGTTGCAAAATTATTTGTAGGCATATATGACACAACAGTTTGGAACATTATTAAATCTTCCTTCATTCTGACCTCCACCTTTATTTACCCAACAATCTTCTTTAACGATACGTATCAAATTAATTATTTACGTGTATCTTGCTATAATATAAAAGTTCTAACATGAGATTGTAAATGTAGGGTTTGGTGGCTCCTACTCCCGATGCCAATGATGGAAGCGCTTCTTTTTTAAGGACACCGCCAACCATTACAGACTTTCTTCCCTCGAGAGGCGACGCCGGTAGTGAACATCGGTTCAACGATACTCACTCCAATTTGATGTTACTACCGGTAGCGGAATTGTCGATTTGCTTGCATTGACCTTTGAAAATTATAGTACAATTTGTGGGGACCATCGTTTTGTGCATGTGTTTTGGACTATGGTAGCGACCAAAACCACACATATTTTATTGATATTTGAATTGGGCGGAAAATTGGACTATGTACTTGCATTTGAATACGTATTGTGGACTATATTTATGTGTTTTGTTGATGTTGAGATGTGATGAAAATAGAGTATTGTGAACTATATTTATGTGTATTGGTGATGTTTGCATCGACTAAAACTGGTTGTATTGTAGATGCTTGAATTAAGCTAAAAAATGGCAGCTATTTGCCAGCCAGTAGTAAGTAAGTATTTACATCGGTCTGGTCAATGTAAATACTAGCAATATGAGCTGCCGCAACAACCAGTATTTACGTCAGCTGGGCCGATATAAATACTGGCAATATGGTTATGTCGGCTAAGCCGACGTAAATAAAGTAAATAAGAGCCGGCATTATCAGGCCCTATGTGCTGGTATTTAAGTCGGCTGACCAATGTAAATAATGGAAAATATATTTATGACAACAGTGGCCGACGGAAAAAAGAGCCGACGACCTATATTTACGTCAGCTACCGACATAAATATACATATTTACGTCGCTGGGTTTACGTCGGCTTGTTTACATTGGCATGTCGTCGTAAATAGCCATTTACGTCGGTATTTAGGCTATTTACATTAGCTTATGACTGACGTAAATACGTCAGATTTCTATATTGATATTTTAGAGGAAAGCAAATAGCTCAAGGTTCAAGTCAAAAAATTGGGCAAAGCCTTGGAAAATTGCTACTAGGGGAAGGCCAAGCTAGATCCATTTTGGGAAGCAAGATCCATCAAGGACAAAAGAGGAGTTGGCTTCATTGACAAGAAGAGCAATGGCAAAACACATCATAATTCAAGACACTCCGAGTCCACCAATAATCAAGGAGGTCACGCCAAGCACCAATCCAAGAAGATTAAAAACATTCGGTGCTTTGGATCCAACAACAAATGAGGCTCTTAGCGAAGCGAGCGCATTTCACCCAAGGAAGGTTGCCTCGCTATGCTTATGTTGGGCTTTGATCTACTCTGCACTAGCTGCCCTAAGGCGTCCTTACTTCGCCTTGCTAGGTGACACATTTCAGAGAGGGGAGTATTTTTGGTGACCCTTGCTCCAACCAGTCCTATCCTCACTCGTTATGTCGCACACTCGCTATGTCGCAGAGGATGGATGTATTCCTCCTACAACAGATATTCAAATATTTAGGCCTAGTTCTCTACAACTTATTTGACTTATATTCTTATACGAAAACACTACACGCTGGTAGTCCGACGCGTCGGACTCACGCGCGCGTGAAACGCGCCCCACGCGAACTGCTTCCCGCGCTATGCGAACTGCTCCCCACGCGAACTGCTTCCTAATTGCATGCAATGACGCAAGCTGACGTCAGCTAAGATTCCGTTTTGTATTTTTCTTTTCGGTGACCATAAATTTTGACTGGGTGCTCCAATCCACCAACCGTTTGCACCAACGTGTTCCTCATATTTCTACGAACAAAACAAGACATACATTGCCATATAAATTTTGGCCCTGTTCTTTTGAGCTGATCTGAACAGCTGAACGGCTGAACGGCTGAAATGACTGAACTTCAAAAGCTTCTCGAGATAGTCTCGAGATTCGGATACATTTCGTTTGACTTGCTTTTTAAAGCGTTAGAACCCACCTTCAAAACAGCGAAAAAACGGACTCAAAAAACTCAAAGCATATGTGTTTTCAAAACGTAGATAAGTCGTTAAGCTGTTAAGCTGAAAAGAACTGGGCCTTTGACCGGGTTTCCTCAAGTTTCATTAGTAGATCATCACGTTTCATCAATAAATTATGAAGTTTCATCAACAGGTTCTCAAGTTATTGAAACTTTAATCTTGCCTCGTGAAACTTGGGTTTCGCCTACTGAAACTTGGATTTCATACTCGTTAAACTTGCCGAACTGTCAAGTTTCATTAGGTTTAATCCAAGTTTCATCAAGTTTCGATAGGTTTCATCCAAGTTTATTCAAGTTTGTTCAAGTTTTATCCAAGTTTCATTAAGTTTCATCAGGTCATCCAAGTTTCGTCAGGTTTCATTTGGCGCTCGCCTTCATCAATACGTGGGCCAAGTTTAATCAGTACACGAGCAAGGTTCAGTCAGTACAGGGTCACGATTCATCAGTACATGGGTCAAGGTTCATCAGTATATGGAAAAATATTCATCAACACATGGGCCAAGGTCAAGTTTCAACCGTGTTTGTTAGATTCTATTAGTACATTATTTAAGGTTCACTAGTGTACGTGTCAAGTTTCATAAGTGAGTTCTCCTAATTTCACATCAAAAAATTGTAAAAGTGAAAAATTTTAAAAAATTAAAAGTATTTAAAATGGGTTACCCTCGATTTTAGAAGAATTATAAAATTTATTCCATGCAATTTGAACACTGTTTGAGTTTTATACAAAAACAAAAGTTTAATTGAAAAATTATCAACTGCACATCTAGCCAAAGTCCGCCTTTGCTGCGTCTCGTGCACGCGGAGGCGGGGCTGTGCTTGGATGCGCGTGCTGCCGGCGATCCGACGGCTGAGGCGCGTCCGATCCAACGCGCTCAAGCCGGACGTTCGGACGCTGGCGTCCACCATACTTATATACTATTTACTTTTTGTTTAAAATATAAATAATTTAGTTTTTTCAATGTGTTTTTTCGATCTAGAAGGTGTATCTAAAAACTCTCTAAAAACAAGTCAAACAATGAGACCTGGTTCTTGAATTCACCTTAAAAAGCTCTCGAAGTTAGAAGATAAGTCAGATAATGAAATAAGTCAAATAAAATAAAGCTGCAGAGTAACTGGCCTTGGTTATTTATTTTAGCCGAAGCAAGCTGATACGCCAACTACTTCTTTTTATTTTCTTTTTTTTTTAGGGAACACAGTGGACAAGAAACCCACTGTAGCTATAAATTAATGACAGATATGTACAAAGAGTATGTTACAAGTTCGACTAATCAAAATTCAAAAGATTAAACCAGTCTGCTAAAGCCGGATGATATTGCTTTTTGACCCTAATCAAGATATTATGAAATTCTTCCTTCAAGATTGGCTTGAAATCTTGTAAATCTGGATCCGTTTGACGGAAGATACAAATTATTCCTTGTCAACCAAACACACGGAATCTCCGTTTCCTATTTCCCTAATATTGTCTTGTGTTGCATACCTTTCACTGGACCCACGTGTTGGGTACTTTTTTTTTCGAAAAAGGAAGCTATATAAAAAGTCCAAGCACAATACATAAAAAAGATACAAAGGATCCATGTGTTGGGTACTTGGGTATGCACGACATTAACTTACCACCATAATCTTTTGGTTTTGAAAACATACGAAATATACAGATTGTTTAGCAACCGAAATTCCCTTCTCTTTTTTTTAATGGTCGGATAGACTGTTCTAATGCACTGGAAGTGCTAGAATTAATCGAATCAATAAAAAAAAGAAACTGTAGCATCAGAATATCCTCATCAGTAGCCAACATCTAATTTTAATGGTGCTCTAGACTCTGAAGGAGCAGAGTCGTGTTGGTTTAGGCAAGGAAAATATAGAGCTCTGGCGACCATGGTCCAAATTTGAAAATGCACCAATAAAATTATGAAAAAAAAACCTTTATCAAAAAATTTGAAAACCAGTCAAGTAAGGGATAGTTGTACATACCTCCTTATCAAAAAATTAGAGCATTTCCAAAAGCCCCTCTATATCATTCTGTAAAATACTATTTATGTCTTTGTGAATAGTGTCTTACAAGGGTGGTATAGAGTGCCTGTTGGGATGCTCTTAAGGCAGTAGCAAGAGAAGCAATGCGAATCTTATTTTATATATTAAAAAAATTATCATGTGATGAAGCATCGAGGCGTCATTTCCTATGTAAACTTGCTTAAGAGTCTCCGCTTATCTGATTTATTTGACTTATCTATCTATTTACTTACCCGTTTAAATTTTTTAATCTATTTTTCTGTCGTAAAGAGTTGTTTAACAGTTTTGAAACGTAAGTTGAAGTAGCAAATCAAACGTTGTTTAACAGTTTTGAAACGTAAGATGAAGTAGCAAATCAAACTACTCCAAACAGACAAGTCGAATCAGTTGCTCTCGTTAGGCGCCAAGATTCATCGTATATTCAGGAATTTTGCATGCAATGATGACTGAAAGGATATTCAGATTTGAGAGAGGCTGCCCTGCCGAGATCCCCTGGGGGTACACACGCTGCAACGCGGGGAGACGGGCGCAGCCCCTGGGCCTTCCGGAGAGGTAGACTTCCTTCCCAGGCCCACGGGCCCACCACAGATGTCGAGCTGGTGGCTGCGCGCCCGCCTGGGCCCACGGGCCCACCACAGATGTCGAGCCGGTGGCTGCGCGCCCGCCTGGGCCCACGGGCCCTGCCCCGCCGGTCGCCTCGTGTCACCCGTCGTGGGCCCGGCGGCCTGCGTGGCGTCGACGTTAATTAAATTAATCAATTAATTAATGGAGACCGGGAGAGGAGGAGCGTCGCTAACGCGACAGGACGGCCGCTAATTTGGTCATTAGTGCGTCGCGGATTTGGAGAGTTCTAGAGGTTAAGCTTAATTAAGCATGGTGATTAATTTGCTTGGTTAATCACCTTACGGTGACAGCGCGCCAACCAATATTGCGAGCACAGGAGAGCCCTTGATATTTTCTTACCTATAGTCTCTTGTTTGCATCATGCATGTTCCAGTTGGCTATGTATATGCTTGTGGCGTCTATATATCTAGGTAGCTAATCTAATATAGAGCGTTTGCGCACGTATATCACGTAGTTTATTAATTCCAATGCAAGTGTCGATAAATAATCGCAGCATGCTAGCTAGCGTCGATGCGCGCATGCATATATGCAGCATGCAAGCTATTCGTGGTAATTAAGCTGTATATATATAGCTTGATTTGTGTAGTACCATGGTCCATGTAGATGCAGTCATGCGGCGTGCAGTAGAGATTTGATACAGTACGATATATATACGTCGCGCGTTTCGAACTTCGAAAATTAGATTTAGCTTTCTATATAAAAAAAACTTCCCGTCCCGTTCGTGGTAAATAGATGATTAGCTAGATAAGTGTGTTGAGATTTGAGAAGCATATACAGAAAGTTAAATCACCTATAGTATTCGACGACTAGCATGAAAACAAGAATATAACAGAAAAATTTTAGAGAGATCATGCGAAAGACTTGATTAACATCCAATTATGAGATAATATATAGATATTGTTGGGAACATTGCGGTTTAAGCAAAATTGATAAACAATTCATTTTGAATATAACAAAACTAATAAAACCATGAATTAAATTCAAAATCATGAATTCTCCAAATATAAGCAACATTGCAAATAAATTCATGATCAGCATTGACTTGAAAAACATGGCAGTGATCACTAATCCAATCAAACCAGCATAAAGCTTAGGTTAGAATGATTATACTTTGCTCTCAAATTGCAATTAAAGGGTTGCTAAAGCTAATTGGCCATCCAACAATTAATTGGGCAATATATCACGGGTAATATATAAATCTGAAAAATAAAACTTTAAACCTTATAACAGTACTGCTCAAGTCCAAAAGATATCAATTACTACTCTATGTGTATAATCAAGTAATCACATAATGAACCAGAGTTTAATGGATCAAAGTAGCAGTTTGGCTAGACCAAAGATAGCCACAAGTTTGAACCGAACAACAGCACAATTGCACACTGCACTAACTAGTAAGTAGTTAAAACAGTACTAGTTCTCCAAATTGACAAATATAAAAAGGCAACAGTTTAATTGATCAATTAAATCAATCAGCAATTACCAGATCATACACAAGGAGGCATCAAATTAAAGGACCAAGAGCAGTACTAAACTAGGTCTACCAAGACTTTAATTCCCATATTTATAAGCCTCAAACATACGCAATCATCATCGAGCACAATAGAGTCCACAGAAACAATGCACAAATCCTAATCGGAATTAGCCCCTATTCAAACGAATAGGTCCCCAAATCACCGATTGATTTGTTGCACAAAGGAGGAAACCGAAGCACTTACGTAGCGTCGGATTTGAGTCGACAAGGAAGGCAGTGAAGAAAGGCAAAGCACGAGCAACTCGCTGTCCCATAAAACAGATCATCGGGCTACACCGTGTAACCACCGACGAGTTGATCCGGAGATATGATGCCTGTCGCCCCCACCACGAACAGAGCCGAGGTGGAGACCCGAGGAGCAAAGAAGGAGCAGCATAGGAACTCGGCGTCCAAACCAATGGCCACCAGGTACCCGAGTTGGAGAGGGGCAGCAGCACCACCATGAGAACCACCGCTGGCCGGCGAACCGACGAGTGACGAGCAGCAGCGAAGTGCACAGAGAAAGAAGGGAAGTTGAGCTCGTGCAAGCTCGTACAAGAACTCCAGAAGGCAACCGGCTAAATAGAGAGAGGGATAAGCATCGAGGAGCAACGAACCACGTGAGGAAGCCGAAGAACTAGCCCCACAACGCACATGCCGCACGCCTCCGCGAGCTGCGGAACAGCCGCCGCCGCCGCCGCCAGCGGCAGCTGTGAGCTATCTCCCTCTTATTCTCCGAATGGATCAAGGCCCAAGCGGCCCAGCAAAAGCCCAACAGATAGCCCAGTAGCATAAAAGAGGTACACACTTCACATAGCCGCACAAAGTACACATCATATAACAGATGACATAATGTCAGAACACGGCTTGAATGACCAGACCCTTTTGTGCATAACTACATGGATCGAGATCCATGCCCTCGGTTTTAACAAAGGGCCCAAGCCCCAAACCTGGCGACACAAACCTATGTCATTGGCGAACCGACAACACAGGTTCGACGACAGGGCGGCAACGACACAGGCGAATAATGTTGTTGCACGACATGTTGAGCCACGGATAGAAGCGAATCTTGGACCAGAACCCTCTAGGAAGGCTATATATGTCAACAGCCCACCACGACCGACAACACAACTACCCCTAACAACACAACCTTACGTCCATGGCGCTCTGACCCCTAATAGTTTAGGGAGTGACTCATCATCGGTCACCTAAAAATAAATAAAATCTTAGCCGATGTGTTTACACTAGTAAATAACTAAATTTACATTGGTCACTGTTGTAAGAAATGCACTATTAGCTGTAAAAGAGTTAACATGGTTCGCAGTTGAGTATTTATGGAATAAAAAATAGTACATAAACTTATACACGGTTCATTGTGTATTTTTTTATAATATCGATCATATGGTTCTCACCATTAATGGACAAAGGGGGCGACTACACAACGGGATCCCGTTGGGAGCCCATCCCGACGGGATCGCCTCCTTTCTTCGCCACTCCACCGCCTCCGACGATGCTCTCCGCGCACCTCCACCTCCTTCCTCCGCCCCGGCCGACGGTGCCCTTGCTGCCCACCGCTCCGCCGCCCCATCCTCCCGTCGCCGCTCCGTTGCCTCCCACCCTAACCCCGAGGGGGTGAGGTGCGGTCCCCCCTCCACCGCTGGCCAACCGCCTTCACCCCCTCCCTTGGCTCCGGCGGCGCCACCACCGCCGCCGCCGCCGTAACGAACCCCACCCACCGCCATACCGCCGCCTTCCCGGTCCAAATCTAAACCTAAACCTCACCCCAAACCCTAACCCCGAACGCCGTCGATGGCGTGGTCGACGACAAGCTCGACGGTGGCGAGGTTGGCCTTCTTCTTCCTCCTTCCTCCTCCTTCTTCCTCCTCCCCCTCCCTTCTTCCTCCTCTGCATAGTGCGCGCGCGGGGAAGGGGAAGCTGGACGGTGGGCGCGGGGTGCCACGTGACGCACGGGGACCGATCCCATTTAGATGCCGTCCCCAGGAATTTCTCTTTTTTTTTTACCAACCGTAGCAGGAGAACATAGACAGAAAACTAATGTAGGTCCAGTCCAGGACCGTACGTATTCGAACACGCTTGGACGGCTCGCGCGGGTTACACATCTAGGCCAGCTGACGCAAGCATCAACTGTGTGCAGAAGTTTCTTTCATCTTGTAACTCGACGGGACGTGGCATTGCATGGTGTGCTAAATGATTAGCGTTGTTAATGTAACCCTCTCCCTAATCCTCCCCTTTTGAAGGTGGTATAAAGCCACCTCCTCCGTGCATGCGGCGTCCTGCGCTCCAAGTCTCCAAGGCCCAGGCTACGTACGTGGCCTCCCCCCCTCCCTCCCCCGTATTTAAACCACACACTCCCCGCTCACTCCCAGTCCCAGTGTATCTAAACCTCTCCCCTCATTGGTCACCTAGCTACACTGCCATTCGTTTCGTCTCCCATAGCTAGCTTGCTACTGCCTAGCTAGATCTCGACCCCTAGCTAGCTCGCCGTGGTCGCCATGACCGTGGGGAAGGAGAAGCTGCTAGGCCAAGAGGAGTGCTGGTGGTACGGCGCCGGCGCCGACGACGACGGTGGCATCGACGCCGACGGCCGCGCCAGGGAGCTGCGGCCGCTGGCGATTTCGCGGCCGCACACGCAGGCGTTCCACCTCGCGTGGCTCTCCCTCTTCGCGTGCTTCTTCGCCGCCTTCGCCGCGCCGCCCATCCTCCCGGCGCTCCGCCCCGCGCTCGTCCTCGCGCCCTCCGACTCCTCCGCCGCCGCCGTCGCCTCGCTGGCGGCGACCCTCGTCGGCCGCCTCGCCATGGGCCCCGCCTGCGACCTCCTCGGCCCGCCCCGTGCCTCCGGGGTCGCCAGCCTCGCGGCGGCGCTCGCGCTCGCGCTCGCCGCCGTCACCGCCGACTCCCCCGCCGGGTTCGTCGCGCTCCGGTTCGTGGCGGGGCTCTCCCTCGCCAACTTCGTCGCCAACCAGCACTGGATGTCGCGCATCTTCGCACCCTCCGCCGTCGGCCTCGCCAACGCCGTCGCCGCCGGCTGGGCCAACGCCGGCAGCGCCGCCGCGCAGGTGGTCATGCCGCTCGCCTACGACTGCATCGTCCTCCGCCTCGGCGTCCCCATCACCGTCGCGTGGCGCGTCGCCTACCTCCTCCCGTGCGCCATGCTCGCCGCCACCGGCATCGCCGTCCTCGCCTTCCCCTACGACCTCCCGGGCGGCTACTGGAAGGTTCTGGGAGGTTCTAGAAGTTCTTCCAAGTCGAGAAGCTTCTGGAAGGTGGTGGTGGGAGGGGTGGGGAACTACCGTGCGTGGGTGCTGGGGCTCACGTACGGCTACTGCTACGGCGTCGAGCTGATCATGGAGAACGTCGCCGCCGACTTCTTCCGGAAGCGGTTCCGGCTGCCCATGGAGGCGGCAGGCGCCGCGGCGGCGTGCTTCGGCGCGATGAACGCGGTGGCGCGGCCGGCGGGAGGGGTGGCCTCGGACGCCGTGGGCGCGCGGTTCGGGATGCGCGGGAGGCTGTGGGCGCTCTGGGCTGTGCAGAGCGCCGGCGCCGCGCTCTGCGTGCTGGTCGGCAGGATGGGCGCCGCCGAGGCGCCGTCGCTGGCGGCGACGGTGGCGGTCATGGTGGCGTGCGCGGCGTTCGTGCAGGCCGCGTCCGGCCTCACTTTCGGCATCGTTCCCTTCGTCTCCAAGAGGTACGTACATATACATGATTCATTCGTTTTTCTAATTAATCGGCTTCCCTGTTTGTTAATTACTCCGTTTAGATAGATTATTAATATACCAAACATGGGAGCATCCTATTGCACGAGATCTAGAGCTAGACGACAACGAGAAGTATGCAGCGTGATGAGCACGACAAGAACAGCTTTTTTTTAGAGCGGTTTCCCCCCCGCTACCACACGTCCACACGTATCTTCTTTGCAGTTGAATCTGTCCTACACTCCTAGGTGTTTCTACATGTATTTTGTTTGCAGTTGATGTGTATTGAGGTGGTCACCCGATTAATTTAGCATTTTTACAAACCCCGTATAACTTCGTATAATGTATGCTATACGAAGTTATTACGGTTCTAAGGTTTTTAGCAAAGCTGGCGCCAGTGACCATGCCGGCGTTAGGGGCACCGACATGCTCCCATCCGCACCGCGCTGGGGGGAAGTTACATATTTAAAGTACCTCTATTGATAAAACAAATCACAACAAAATAAATGATATTTACAAAAATAATTTGAATAAAACGAATGGTTAAAGGCGTGTCAAAAAATCAAAAGCGTGAAACAAAAAAAATGGAGGGAGTACAAAAAATAGTGTGAAAAACATTGAAGCTCCGTTAAACAATCTGAGCTATCTGTCACAAAAATGGACGGCTAGATTGCGCGTTGTCTAACTCTGGACTCATTTTGAAATTGGATTTCCCACATGCATGACATGGTGCTATGAATTAACATGCTAATCTCAAAGCCATATCAGATCCTAGTTCTCCACATGTATACATATAGCTCTGTTTTAAACACATGCCAGGCACAAGGCAGGGAGCTAGCAGAACGAGTGATGTGCAAATTAAAGTAGAAGCTGACATTTGAGAGATGTTATGTGGCCAATCAAGGACGGACGCGTCGTCGACAAGCTTTAGTAGGATCTAAAATAGAATCTTTATAATTAGCAAGCATCCTTTATATCGACGTTGTTTTCTTGCATTCATTCAAAGAAAGGCACGGGAGGAGATTCCTGGTATTTGAGATCACTCACTTCTAGACAAATTAAAAAGAAATCATTTGAAGCGAAAGAGACGTGTGAGAGGCTATCATGCACACATACACGGAGAGAGTTAGAGTGGCACGGCTAATTCTGAAATTAATACACTATATATATGTGGTGTGTGTTTAATTTACTTGTAATGGGGTAACTAATCCGGGCGGGGCATGCATGCATGCAGGTCGCTGGGCGTGGTGTCCGGCATGACGGCGAGCGGCGGCGCGGTGGGCGCGATCGTGACGAACCGGCTCTTCTTCAGCAGCCCGAGGTACACGGTGGAGGAGGCCATCTCCTGCACCGGCCTCACCGCCCTCCTCTGCACCCTCCCCGTCGCGCTCGTCCACTTCCCGCGCTCCGGCGGCATGTTCCGCGCCGCCGGTGCATCAGCCGCCGGTGACGGCCATGGCGACGGCGGCCATGACGAGGGTGACGATGTAAATAAGGACGAGTACATGCTTCTGAAATGAAACTGTGAATGGGATATTTTAATCGTTTCAGCTCGGTCTGCCTGGTTGTTCGAGGTCATCGGGGACATGAATGGTTCAACATGGCCACCTACTTGTGGCCTGCAGCACCCTCGTAGTCTCACTGCTTTGCCCCATTTCTTCCACCGTAACGTTGCATCTGCCTATCCTAACGTCGACGTTTGTTTAACTGGGTTTGTCGTCAGCAATGAATTATATGGGATTATGCGTTGGATTCAAACTCGATGGTAATACAAGACAAGGGATTATACAGGTTCAAACCCTCATGGTAATTAAAGATAGGGATAGACTAGTTTGCAGGCGCCTGCAATTTGGTCAAACGTGCAGGCGCCGAAACTTCCACCGAAATATAACGTTTCTTCCAGTAACTGAAAAGGTGGAAAAACAGTACAGATTTACTGAAACTTTTAGCGCCGACACGATTTCGCAGTTTCGCTATAACAAAAATAAATACATAATAACAAAAAACAAAATAAATCTATAATAAACAAAAAACAAATTAAATATATAATAAAAACAATATAAATATATAATAAACAGAAAACAAAATAAATTTAACGAAACTTCCACCGAAATATAACATTTCTTCCAGTAACTGAAAAGGTGGAAAAACAGTACAAATTTACTGAAACTTTTAGCGCCGACACGATTTCGCAGTTTCGCTATAACAAAAATAAATACATAATAAACAAAACAAAATAAATCTATAATAAACAAAAAAAAAACTTCCACTGGAGACATGAATGGTTCAACCTGGCCACCTACTTGTGGCCTGCACTGCAACACCCTCGTAGTCTCACTGTTTACCCCCTTGCGACGGCAGCCCACCACTGGGTCGCCATAATCCCTGTCTCCTTCTGAAGCCGAAGGCCTTAAACCCTACCTCACATAAGTTCTAAATCCTAACCTTCCGACAGCGACAAGTACATCGCTGCATGTTTTATAGAATATTGCTAAGCAAAATCGAAGGGGTTTTTAAAAAAACGGCTCACACCCATTAAAACTAGTTGATGGACAAAAAACAATAATTTTCAAGAATATTTATCAGCAACAACTGGCTGGATAATATTGAATTTTTCTGACCCTTTTCAACTAATTCATTTAAATTAAAAATTTTACCTTAGGTCCGGTAGGACGAATAGGCAATTCCCCGTGGCGCGCAGGGCATCTGCCGCCACGAGTAGTCTGTCGGCTACCACAGCGTACAGGTCGTCCGCGGCCGCGCGCAGACCATCTACAACCTCGCTCTGAAGGCCGACCGCCGACTCTCCATGGAGGCCATTCGTCGGGCTCTTGGCGTCCGCCGGGCTTTGGAGGTCTTCTACCGCTGCATCCATCTCGTCTTGACGCTGGCGGCGTAGCTTCGTTTACAACGTTGTGAACGCACGCAAGGAGTAAAAAAATGAGCACAGCGCGTGATCTCAGGATAAAATATGGACGCGCAGGAATATGGAAACCAACTGCATGGCAATTTTGCCGCAAAATCAGTTGCATGCGAGTTTGTTGCCGCTGCGGCAAATTGAAAAAAGAAGCATGCAGGGGCATTATTGGAAAACGAAGCATGCAGGGGCATCTCTAGCTCTACACGCCTTGTATTTTGGGAATTCTGATTTTTTTTTATGCACCTTGTTTTTTGGATGGAGGGAGTAGTTAACAGAAAAATCATTGCCAATAGCCTAACAGTGACTCGAATATGGATAAATCAGTTAGTTGGGAATTAGGCAAAGTCTATGAACTAGGCCCGTCCCTTGGTAGCTTCCAAATTATATCGTGCTCCTTCGTAAGAGATCATCTAAGAAGACCTAGAGGGACATTGCAAGAATGCTATGCTGCCGAGAGAAATTGGGCACTTGGCTTGCCCATAAAATTCTTATCTCAAACAGTGTGATGTTAATGCGGCCTTGCCCGGCTCGGGTAAAGGCAGAATCATAGCAGCCAAGGTGTGCACGTCAAGAAGAGGATGTCCGAAACGATGCCACATGGCCATGATCTCCACGGCCGAAGTCCATTAATTCCCAGCCCAGCCCATCTAATACCGAGGCACTTTCCTTCTAGACACTTCATTAATACAGTAGGGAGAGCATCGTCGACATCTATGTGCCACTCACCCCTTAATTATCTTCGTTCTTCGCCCACACCAAGCCGCCCAGTGAGCTGCCGCGTTCGCTTCTCGCCCATGGAAACGAACAGAAGCACTAGGAAAGTCCTTCAGCCTCTTGTGAATCTCCTCCACCTGATGGGCAATAGGTGATCGAGCGATCCCTCTCTCCCGAGTTAATCTTGTTAACTACGGTTTGGCAATCAGAGTAGAGATATTTGATTTCTCCCGTGAAATTGCTTGCAAGCTTGAGCCCTTCAATGAGAGCTGCTGCTTCTGCCTGTTCAGCACTTTGAAGCCGCCCCAAATAAACCATTTTGAGAGCACCGATTTGGTGTTGATTTACCATAATCACAGCTGCTCCATAGGCTTCTTGATTATTTGGATAAAAAATGGCATTAAGGTGATCGAGTTTAAGAAGTTGTTATGGTTCTGTTTAAGCCATGAACCAACATGTATTCATGGTGCTGTTATGGCCATGATTAAATGGTGTTAACCATGAGCGATTATAGCGACGGTGTTATCATCCGTGTGGCCTATAAATATATGCGACCCTTAGCTTAAAAGGGGGCGTAGTTTTTTTCACGGTCTTATTTTTACATTTTTTTTATACATCAACACACACATTGGAGTAGGGTTAATTATCCTTTGGAAGGCCCGAACAAGGATAAACCGCTCTGCAATTTTTTTTATTGTCCATCATCTTTATACAACAAGATCTATTCAATATCTTGGAAGCCCCACCACGGTGGAAAGAGGCTTTCTAATCCCTTATTTAATAAATAAGCTCGATGGGGAGCTCGGTTCCCAATCATCGACAGCTGGCACCGTTCATGGGGGTTGTAAGTTTCTTTGCTGTGGAATTCCTCTAAGATGTCAAACTCAGGTGACAGTCATGATCTTAGCATTTTTTATGGCGCTGATGATCATGATGCCAACTACAATGATAGGGAGGTAGCTAAGATCATCGACTAAGATGGACATACTGAGGTGGGAAACAGATCCCCACAAATCGCTTGGTAGGCTAAAGAGATGGACTGGAAGTATGTCCCTGAACCTCTCCTCGACCAGTTCTAAGGAATTCTAGAACAAGATACCCCCATTAATGGGCAGGATGGTGATCCCTACAATAGCACCTATTCCTATAGGCATATCTTACTCAAATGCAACAGCGTGTGTCGGTGTCTGGGAAACGCGCCTACTGAGGGCAGCGGGTTCACGGACCGGCAGACGAATTTGTGGTTCGAATGAGGCCCAACGACAACACTTCCCAGCAGCCCGGGGCAGCGGCCGAGCTCGCGGGGGTCCCTGTTTCTGGATCAAACCGACTTGCATAGATGGTTGGGATGGTCTCTAGGTGTGTTTCTGGGCGTGTGGGAGAAAAACCGAGGCAAATTGACCAAAAGAAGGGGCCGACCCACCCGGCCTGGCTTGGGTCGGCCGGCCTAGGTTTGGGTCGGCCGGCCTGCCTGGTCTGGTCCGGTTTGGCTTGTCATCTTCCGGAAGTCCTTTCTCCATCATCCGAGCTCCAAATATAGCAAATAATATATGCGTTTCGATCGTCTCGACGAGCTCTTCATCATGGTACAGTCCATTTAGCCATTTGATGACTTTTTGAAATATGTTTAATTCAAACTCCATCTTCCGTCCGATTTGCATACTCGTGGAACTCGATAATGTGTATGTTTGGAACACATGAGATTACACCAAAACTCGTGGAACTCAATAATGTTAGCATCAATGTAGTTTGAATTCATTTATTTTGTAGATATGCTGATGGTCAAAAGTATATAAAATATTACAAATAAGGACCGTCAACAGCGGGCTGCCCGGAGGTGATACCGCTAGCCCCGCGCCTATTCTTGCTTTGTCCATCTTTAGTGACGACGCCCTTGTCACGTTTTGGGCTCCGTCCTGTCTGTGGCCTGCAAAGAGAAGCTTGCTCGGTCAGTACTAGACACGTGTTCGTCTTGGTGTGCTTACACGGGGGAGCAGGCTGCACAGGGAGAAATCACTTTTCCTTTATCCCCCATATGGCATTGACTTGTCGGGGCCAGCCTCGCGCCACCCATTGAGGGCGTCGCGTAGCGTGGCAGCTGTTGCCATCTGCCAAAGGGGCAAACGACATGGTGAACAGCCCAAGCGACTCTCCCCGGGCTACGGATAGCCCGGGGAGGTACAGTCCTCTCGGTCAAGGCCGAGGAAAAGTGTGGTGGGGCATGATAGCTATCGCCACCTGCCCAGGGGACAGGCGGACTGTCCACGGGGCCCTCTCCGGGCTAAGGATAGCCCGGGAGATGCACAACACTAAGGGAGGCGTGGTTGTCTTGGTTGAGCCCGGGGATGGCCTTTTGGGCTCTTTCTACGCGTGGCAGACCGGTACGGATCCGGTCCAAGGCCCATCTCGGGTGGGCCGATTATGAATCACCAACAGTGTGAGTTTGCTCAATTGCTAATATCGATGAGTGAATTGGACAATGAATTCGTCGAACTGGTAGCCATTGTCGGGCTGCTAAGGTCGAATTTTTAAAAAGGGAAGAGGACGAAACAAGGATGAGTACAATTACACTTCACAAGTCCAGAAAAACATGCAGATGAGGTTTAATAGAAAACATTCATATGAAGTTTTGTTCCCTCCGGACATATCTTTAACCTCCTTTTCTTTGTCCAGCTTTTCATCAGTGTCTTTCACGCTTACGTTGGACTAGTCCGTTGTGGTGCTCCTTTTGCATCGGACCAGCCCAATGCTAATTAACTGGACTTCTTTGGTCATGCCAGACCAGTCCGGGCGTGTGATATCGCTTTGCTTGGTTTTCTCCGGTTGAGGGTGCCAAATTTTGGTGAAATTAGGTGGTATGTTTGGCTGGTTGCCAATTGAATGTGTTAATTGTTTCCATAGATAAATAAAAATTGTAAAAGCTCAAATAAAAAATTAATAAATTTTATAAAAAAAAAATCATTTTAAAATTTAAAATATATTAGAGAAAAATTAACAACCATTAAAAACCAAAAAATGAATTATAAAATGCAAAAAACAGATAAATTTTATTTTAAAAATGATAAAAATAGGATTTTATATGAATTATAAAATTTATTTCACGAAATTATGACAATATATAAAATAGATATGAGGATTGGTAGATGAAAATCAAGTGAAATAAAGGTGAAAGCTAGTAGCCAGTCGCTACCCACGAAACAAAATTTGCTGCGTCGCCGACGCAAAGGAGCAGTGTGCGTACATTGCTGGATATTTGCCATGTTCGCGATTTTATTCCAATCTCGAAGCAGCGAACCCCCTCGTCTCTGTCGATACGAGTCCCAGTCTCCCGAGCGTCCTCCCCCAATTCCCCATTCATCCTCATCCTATGGAAGACACACACAAACCCTAAACTATGGTGGTCTCGGCCGCCTCTGCCCTTGCCGTCGAGCCAGGCGGTGGCGCCCCCGCCCCCATTGCCGTGAAGCTCATTGCCATGAAGCCGCCGCCGCCGCCGCCGCCACCACCATTCACCCCTGCTCATCGCCATGAAGCCATCGCCGCCGCCACCATTCACCTCCTCCGGCCGGAGGCCTCCGTCAGCGACGGCCCCATCCCCATCCCCGTCGTCGAGACTAGCGGAGCTGCTGCGGTCGCCTCCTCCATCGAGGCGAGTGTTGCCCTCGCCCCTGCCGTGGAGTCCAGTGTCGTCGTCTCTGCCACCGACCCAATCGTCATCTCTACAACTGAGACAATATCCTCGACAACATCAGCTCAAAATCCCCAGCATTTGATGACACCAACTAAGGTAAACATGGATACCTTCCTCTATTCCTGGTTGTATATAGTGATTACCTCTAGGTCTTTATCTAATTTTTATAGTAGTGTTAAGTGGAAACATGGCTCATGGTGCTTCCTAATTTCTGCTAGGTGGCTGATAAAGATGGACATCATGTGGTGGCTCCTAAAGTTGGAATGACTTTCAGATCAGAGGAAGAGGCATATGAGATGTACAACGCCTATGCTGGGAACATTGGATTTAGTATCAGAAAGAGCAACACAAGGCGAAGAGCGGATAAAACCATATATCAAAAGTTTATCATCTGCAGCAATGAAGGAGCACGAGCTAAACACTCGGCACATGGCACTTTGAAAGAAACCGCTAGCACTAGGACTTCTTGTAAAGCACGTGTGCAGTTTAGTATTTGTCGAAATGGAATTTGGAAAGTGCAAAAGGTGGTGCTCAAGCACAATCATTATCTTCCTAGTCCAAATAAGGTACACAATCTGAGGTCTCAACGGCGTATGATAGATGCAGATAAACACCTAATTAGTCAGATAAGGGAAGTTGGAATGAAGCCAACACAAGTTTATGAGTTTTTGAAGGAGTTTTATGGAGGAGGAGGTCAGAAAGTACCCTTCACGCGGATGGATTGCAATAATCAAATAGGCCATGAGAGTAGAAAGTATTTGCCGGCCAATGATGCTTAAACATTGCTGGAATATTTGAAGAAGAAGCAGCTAGCGGATCCTAATTTCTTTTATGCTATGCAGTTAGATGAGGAGGATGGTCGTCTAGCTAATTTCTTTTGGGCAGACGGTCATTCTATCATAGATTATGAGTGCTTTGGTGATGCTCTTTCATTTGACACCACGTTTCAAACTAACAAGTTTGAAATGTCTTTTGCTCCACTACTTGGAACCAACCACCACAAGCAAACAATCATTTTTGGGGCAGGTCTATTATATAATGAAACAATTGAATCATTCGTTTGGCTTTTTAAGTCATTTCTAGAAGCAATGTCTGGGAAGCATCCTAGCACAATTTTCACAGACCAATGTGCTGCCATGGCAACAGCAATTGGCATTGTATTCCCAAATACAAGCCATCGTCTTTGTTTATGGCACATTTATCAAAACGCTGCCAAACATCTTAGCCCAATAACTTGTATACAAGTCACGGCACTCTACCCCAATAACTTGTATACAAGATCTGCCTATGTTGAAGACAGCAGCTGAGTCATATACTAGGAGGTTGTATTCAGATTTTGAGAAACAATTTAAAGGGCGATTTTCTTTCTCATGCAAAATGTTGCAATGTGAGGGGACAATCAAGGTCTACCAGGTTATGCTAATGGAATTTCAAGATGAGGCAATAGTTATTTTTTACTCGGCGGCTCTTACCATAACATGTTCTTGCAGAAAGTTGTTCTTGCAGAAAGTTTGAGTCAATAGGTATGTACACAAATTTTCAATTGCACAACATTAAATGCATTATGAGGCCAAAGTTGCTATTTTTATTTGTCTTATAACACTGCTGGGTTTATTTGTTTTATAGGTATATTGTGCAAGCATGCTCTCCGAGTTTTCAATATCAATGAAGTTTTTGACTTGCCATCTCGATATATCCTCAATAGGTGGACGAAATATGCAAAAAGGGGATATTTCAGTACAAGGAATGAGAATGAATATTTGAAAACACATGCTGCACGCATCTCTCGAAAAGAGACATATGTAGCATTGAAGTGTTTAGTTTCAAAACAGCTTCTTGATGACTTGAAGAAAGGTATAAATAAGTTGGATTTGGAGGCGGACAAGTCACTAAGCCAAATGCCCACCAAATCATCCGAAGCTCCGGAAACTAGAGATGAGTGCTCTTTAGACATGCTCAATGGTAGAGTAACAGTTAGAGTTCCTCCAATCATAGCAGGAACAAAGAAAAGAAGATCTAAAGATCCACTCGATAAAAAGAAGAGCAAGAGCATAGCCACTTCAAAGAAGAAGAAAAAAGGTAATATTACATGCACTTTTCTCATATACACATACCTAATTGTACTGTTTATTATCTTTCATATGTAGGAGCAAATGTAGACAATGAAACTCATAATAGAGAGGAAGCACAAATGACCAATACTCAGGAGGACACTCTTGAGGGTTCTCAATCCATAAATGCTCCTTTGATTCAAGGACAATATACAAGTTTGTTACTTGGATTGGAAGATGACGATGTCACTTTGTTGCCCACGGCAAGAAGGCTAAATTACAATGTGACAAATGAAGCAAACCTCTCTTGGGAGTAGTAGTCCTATTGTATCCGAGGCTTTTTTGGTGCACTACAAGCCTCTGTGAAGTAAACAATTGGGTTGTCTTTTGTGATACATGAAGAAAACCTCACCATGATACATGACGTGTAAACAATTGGGTTGTCTTTTGTGATAGATGAAGTAACCGGACTTGCAATATAGTTATGTCAAAATATGCTTATGTTACGCTTCTCTTATGTATTAATGTGTGATTCTGCTATGCTTTTCTTTTGTCAAAATATGCTTCTCATGTTGGATGAATTGTTGGATGAATCTTTCCTGTGGTAGTGATGAACAGAGCTTAACTCTTTTGCTTGGTTCAACCATTAAATTTGTAAGTATATATGATACCCAGATCTGATTAGCTGTATGCATCAATGCATAGTGAGGAAGAATGGAAGATACAAGCTACATTCAAAAGTCAATTTATATGTTCGTTTAATTGTTACCTCTACAAGAATATTTTAGAAATAGTCATCTTATGAAATCAATCCAGTTTGTCTGCTAAAAATACCATTATTGTCTTCCTCATAAAAAAATACCACCACTGTCTGTAACAATACTCTTTTTAAGATACATATTAGGTTAGTATTAATTACTGATCCTGTACATCGACCAATAAATTTCAGTTCAAGAATTTTTATTTTCATCCAATCATGGCGTTTGATGTGTGTGTCATACGCTGTTAGGAGCAGTTTAACAGTGGCATGAGCAGAAGAACAGCAGCCCAGCCAAGGCCCAGCGAGAAGCAGCCCAGGAGAATTCCCACCTCAGCACACGTGCCATCCATCCAGGTAACGTATGCACGCTGCTCCTTTACGTCGGTGACGCAGCAAATTTTGTTCCCTACCCACTGCGTTGCCGTGGGAAGGCGCGGGCGGCCGATTGGTAGATGTAAAATCCATCGGCACTGTAAATATTTTTTCGTCGGCAAGCCAATTGAAGGCAACACAACGAACGAAATGAGGACAAAATCGTGAGAGCACGTCAGCATTTGTCAGGGTAAACCACGGTGCGAACCAAACACCCCTAATCACAGAGTGGTTGATCTAATTGATAAATTTTAACCTTTTTGATTTAGTCAATATGATTAAATTTTTTTCTAAAACAACAAAAGACAACTAATAGGACCTAGAACAAATCCAAACGAGCACAACTAAGCATGAAACATTCGATTGAAAATGTGAAAACATAAATGTAAAATGTAAATGGATAGAAATGGCATGATTTTATTGTCACGAGGTTCATGGAAGATTTACTCATTCCTCTACTCCTCATGAGCGTCTTGCTTATGTCCTTTTATTTGTCGTGTCTCAAAACAGATTAGCAAAAAAGATCATTTGATCCCTCGTTGAATAAGGGCATGTTTATTGTTGTCATATCCTGCCCACGTCCTAACAATATTAGTTCACTTTTAAATTATTATCCTATTTTTCAATTAAATATTTAATGGTATTGTTCCTTTTTAATTTTTTTTCAAAAGTTGCAACCCTCAAAAGAGGTCTCGAAGAACCTAAAAAAATATTTTAGGAACTCTTAGAGGAACCACTTAAAACCCCACAAAAATGACTACAAATTACTATATCATCTTGCTTGTATAAAAATGATAAATTTTCAGCGATAGCTTTTATTTTTAATTTAAGCTAAAAAGAACAAGACTTTATATTTTATTCCAACCCTATCGCTATGATATTGGAGCTAGAATTTTTGCCAAGACCCCACTACCAATAAACATACCCCATGCCATGCAATGTTTTTCCAATTATCAACCAAAACTATATATCAAATCAAATGTTAGGTTCACGCCAATTATAAATGGGCTATTTAGTATTTAGATGCATGTCATATCAGTTGGATTGTCGCATTATATTTGATCGAGAGAATTTCTTAATTTAGGAGAGATGAAAAGAGAGGTGTCTTGGGACAACAAACAAGCCTAGTGGCTTATGGTACTTGACTAAGCCCCTGTTTGTTTGAGCTTCTAGCCAGCTTTTAGCCTCAGAAGCCAGAAGCTCAAACAAACATTCAGCTTTTGGAACCCGCTTCAAAGAAGCCAAAAGCCACCAAAAGCCCAATTTGTACTGTGATATGAGCTTTTCCCAAAAGCTAGTTTTTTGTGGCTTTTCTCAGAAGCAGCTTTTAGAGAAGCTGCAACTCAAACAAACAGGGCCTAAGAAGGGACTAACAATGCCTTGTTTATCATGGTAGCAACCACAGTGGGAGAAAAAGAAGCTGTGGTGATGCTTTTGCATTGTAGATTGGGACATCTATCCTTTAATAAAAAGTTTAAAGCTTTTCCTGATGTAATGTTTGGGTGGATGAGCAAACTATTTTGTGATGCCTGTGAGTTTGCAAAACACACAAGGTCATCTTATGTTAGTAATGTATGAGGAGTATGTCTCCTTTTGTGCTAGTCCATTCAGATGTCTGGACATGTTCAAATATTTCTATCAGTGGAATGAAGTATTGTCAATTTTCATCGATTGTTTTTCTAAAATGACATGGGTATATCTAATGAAACATAAAGATGAGGTATTAACATGCTTTCAAGATTTTTGCGCTCTTGTGAGGAATTAGTTCAACACTTCAGTTCACGTAATAAGAATTGACAATGGCACCGAGTATGTGAATAAGAAATTTGGAGCCTCTCTATCTTCACAAGGTATATTGCATCAGACTTGATGTCCAAATACACCTCCACAAAATGGAGTGGTTGAAAGAAAAAATCGTGATATCTTAGAAGTTGTTTGGTCATTAATGTTTACAATGAATGTACAAAAGTTTTTATGGAGTGAGGCTGTTATGACAAAAACCTATTTTATTAATCGTACTCCATCAAGTGCTTGGAATGAAAGCTCCTTATAACATGTTGTTTGGAGAAAAACAAGTTTGTAGTTCCTTCTATGGTTTTGGCTGCACATGTTTTGTGAGAGATCACAGAACGAAGGTGGGTAAGTTTGATCCTTTAGGACAGAGGGGCTATAAGTGTTTGGGTTCTAGTGAACAACGACTATTTCTGAGTATGGATGTGACATTTAGGGAATCAATGCCCTTAAATGGAGAGAAATTAGATCTTCATTTTCTGTTAGAACCAAATACTACGGGTCAAGATGAGGGTAATTGATTGAAGGAGAATTGAGCAAAACTTTTGAAGTCAAGGATCTTGGTCAGCTCAGGTATTTCCTCGGTATTGAGATTGCTCGATCCCCGAAGGGCATTGTGCTCTTACAAAGAAATATGTTCTAGATTTAATTACCGAGACTGGTATGCTTGGTTGTCAGCCTATGTCAACACCTATTATCTGAATCATATACTTAGTGTTGAGTTAGGTGATCCGATAAACAGACAGACTTATCAGAGACTTGTTGGTCGACTAATCTATCTTTGTCATATGAGGCATGATATCTCTTATGTTGTGAGCGTTGTTAGTAGGTTTATGAATGAGATAAGAAATGGACATTTGGATGCAGTATATCGAATTATGAGTTATTTGAAGAGTTGTCCTGGGAAAGAACTCTACTTCAAAAATTGTGTTCACCTAAATGTGGAAGGTTATTGTGATGTTGATTGGGCCAGCTGTATTGATGATAGGAGATCAACTTCGGGTTCCTGTGTTTTTATTGGAGAAAAACTTAGTTTCTTGGAGAAGCAAGAAGCAATTGGTGGTATCACGATCAACTACTGAAAGCAGAGTATACAACCATGGCTCATATGGTGAGTGAAAAGTTGTGGATAAGAGGTCTTCTCTTAGAGTTAAATGTGCTTAGGATAGGCCCTTTAAAGGTTTGGTGTGATAACAATCCAGTTCAACATGATAGAACAAAGCATATGGAGATAGATCGTTTCTTTATTAAGAAAAAATTAGATGATGGTATATTAGAGTTTAAATATGTAAATTCAGGAGAAGTAACAAATTTCTAACTAAAGGTTTGGGTGTAAAAGAATGTAATCTATCACCCATCTTGAGGGAGAGTGTTGAGCTGTGTGGACTGTGTGTAGAAACTGTGTGTGTAGTTGGGTGTTGAATCATGTAGAAGGCCCAAGGGGTCACAAACCCATTTGTGTGTGTGTGTGTGTGTGTGTGTGTGTGTGTGTGTGTGTGTTTGTAACCAAGACCAATTAAAGAGATCAGAAAAAGAATTCCCCATTACTCTTCACTTTATTTTTTTATTTATTTTCTATGAGTAGCGGACTCTTTTGAGACTGATTTCCCTTTTGTCCAAATGTATGTTTGGCATCATTTTTGAGAAAATGAATCAATTCTATATAACAAAGAGCCTAACCAGCAAGGCATCATTTTTGAGAAAATGAATCAATTCTATATAACAAAGAGCCAAACCAGCCGGTTGCTGGTTAGGCCACGTCTCCGCGTTCCGGTGCCTCCACGTGCGGCTTTTCCGTGCCGCCACGTCATCCGAATATCCGTGGCCGTTGGATTGCAAACAGGTAATTAAATCCAGTCGTTCATATATAATTATATATAAACGGATTTCTTTCGACAAATTCACAACAAGGCGGGACGCTTGCTCGGTTGGTCTTCCGCGCTATCCACCAGCTAGATGACCACGGTTCGAATCCCAGACCTTCCAAGCCCGATGCCTATTTTCTTGATTTTTTCCCTTTCCTATTCTACCTTCCCTTTCAAAGTGTTCTTCTCTACACAGATGGCACCAAGTGTGCGTAGCTTGGTTGGTTCATGCGATGGCTCGTTTTGGGTCGGTGGCCCGGCGCAGCCCATGTTTGGGGGATTATAACCGATGGGGGGGGGGGCTAAAGCCATCGGTTTTCTCCTAGGAGAAAACCTAGCGCCGCTGTTCCCGTGCTACTGCTGTCCTAGTACCGCCGTCGTCTCACCGCCACCGTCTAAGGGCCGCGCCGCTGTCGTCGCCTTGCTCGCCCTGCATCGCCGCCCCGCCGTCGCCGGTGCTGTCCTTGGGTCTACCGACCAGTGGTCGCTGCCGCCTAGAAGGACGTTGTCTTCATCCCCAAGTACTACTACTCAAGGTACTGCTCATAGTGATTTAGTTGATGAGAGGTTTCATGGGGAAAGGAGGTAGGGGAACTAGGCTTGATAATTGATTCTAATGGTGCAATTAGATGAGTCCTCCTAGGTTTTCCTCGCTCTAGATGGTGGATATCGTGGATTAGTGAGGATTAATGGTGGAATTAAAGCTTTAGAAGAGGAATTTAGTATGCAGCAGGTTCGGGTGAGGTTTTGATCTATTTAGGATCTGATTGAGGGTCATATGAAAGAAATTGTGCATCTATGTCTTAGCTTCGTTTCCAGCATAAGAACGCGGAAATCGGTTGAGGGATGTAGGAGTTATGCTTGTTTTAATACTGCTGTCCGGTATCTTAATAAATTGATTTCTGGATTTTAGTAGTAACAGAGGGGTGGATATTTAGGAATAAAGGAGAGATAATAGGTAGGCGCAATATGTTCAAGTTGTTATCTTCATTATGGGGAGCAATGTATTGAATTATACCGTCTTTCATAGGCGGTGGTGCGAGTTCGGCGCCAATTGATCGTGCTAGTCCTCATGGTTAAAGGCAAGTATATGTTAAACAAATAGTGTTATGTTTTTGGACCTTTATTTGTGAATGAGTAGTTCTAATGGGTATATGTTGATTAAATTTCCATTATCGAAAAAATATGTTGATTAAATTGAGTATTTTGATATTTATTGTTATGATGGAAGTATGTGATGATCGTATGAAAGAAGAGCATGTTGCATCATGTGCATATGAGTCAGGTCGGTGAGAAAGTCAAAAGTGACTAGTCTGGAGTCCTCTGAAGTCCTACTTGGTAGGCACTCCATGAGAGTGGAGTAATTGGTCCCCGCATGAAAATGACGGGCAAGGTGTGGCATCGACGGGTGTGCACCTAGCTATATCGGTATGAGCTCACAGTATAGACGCCCTTTATGTTTATACATATACTTTGCTGAGTATTCTCCGATACTCACTCTTGCTTTATTTGGTTTTTAGGTGATCTTTGAAAGCAACATGCATGGGGGTCGTAGCACAGTTCCTTTTGGCACAAGCTCACTCATACCTTAAAATAATTGCAGGACTTAGCAAATTTAGTTATCTTTACCTAAGCCAATTAGAGAACATTTTATTATTACTGTTTTGTGTGGAACTTTGCATTTATTCCAATTGTTGGACAATGGATTTGATTGTTACTTAATGTCATCGTCGTCGTTGTTAAAGGTAATAGTAGATGGTTATTGGTAATGGGCTTTGTTGAGATGGACCCGTGAGTGGGTTTTGGGTTTACTGTTGATTACATATGGATGATGGGAGTTGATTATACCTGTGTATTTTTGTTGTTGTGTTTGTGGATTAGTGTAATTTATGGGGAGATGCTGTTGAAATTTGTAATTTTTCGTAAAGTTAGTAATATTGCGAACCCAATTGGGTTGGGGTGTTACAGTTCACCTCAACCAACACCCACCTGTAGGTGGATGGTTCGAATCCCACCTCTCTAGCTTTTCCCTTGGGATTTTTCGTTAAGAGTTTTTGGTTCTACCTTTCCTTTCCTTTTGTAGTGGACCTCTCCAGAGATGGCATCAAGTGAACTTCTACCTTCCCTTTCCCTTTCTCTTTTCTTTTATAGTGTACCTCTCCAGAGATGGAATCAAGTGAACTTCTACCTTCCCTTTCCTTTTTCCCTTTCCTTTTGTAGTGTACCTCTCGAGAGATGGCATAAAGTGAACGTAGCTCAGGTGGTTCACTTCATTCCACACTCGCCTATAGGAGGTGGGTTCGAATCCCACCTCCCCGTGTTTTTCTTTACATTTTTTGGATTTTTGGATGACAAAAAAGGAAAAAAAAAGGATCCTAATAAGATGTAAGCGTTTTCATATGTTTTTTACAGCGCAGAAAAAACAAAATGGGTCACAATATTATGGCGAGGGCCCATAAAAAAGTTAGCTTTACATTTTTTGGATGACAAAAAAGGAAAAAAATAAAAAGGGATCCTAATAGGTTGTAAGTGTTTTCAGTTTTTTTTACAGCGCGGTAAAAACAAAATGGGTCACAATATCATGGTGAGGGCCCATAAAAAAGTTAGCTATTTCTAATAATTATAGGTTTAGTTGAGAAATGAGTTAAGAAATAAACCATTATTTCCTTTCGTTCTAACTTTTTGTGGCCAAGAAAAAAAACTAGGACAAATGTTTACCTTTTTATGGCCAACAAAAAAAACTATGACAAATTTTTACAGTTGAATTTAAAAAATAACATATTCTTTCCTTTTGTTGTACCTTTTTATGGCTAACTAAAATAATCCTTTTATTGTCAAAGCTTTACAAAATAAAACCACAGTTTCCTGGTGGGGGTCATAAAAATATTTATGAATTAAAATTTTAAAATAAAAAGGCTACAAAATATGAAACCTTAACCATAGTTTCATGGTAAAGGCCTATAAAAGGATTTAGATGTTAGAGATAAATAAGTTTCAGTAAAAATAAATTAAGAATAATGAAAATGAAAGAAATTTCGTTGTCAGTATATAAAAATATTTATCCATTTCTAAAATTTTTAGGATTCATAAAAAAAGTTAGAAAATGTTTTATTACGCCGCTCTATTCGTTGGCCTTTTGGTGAGTATTAGATCCTTTTCTAAGCACGATAAGCATATAATACTTATCTATAGTTTAGGGTTTCGAGAATTCGAGTGAAAGAAAAAAAATGAAGGGTTTTGTATATAAACCCTATACCATATAGTTTTTTGAATTACGAAATAAAAAACACTAAACCACGCATTTTAACTTTTGTACTTAGCTTAAAAAATTCTTCAGGATTGAAACATTATAAAATTGAACCGTAATTTCATCCTAGGTTTGATGAAAAGATTTAAATATTACACAAAAAGCATAATAAATAATACGGATGATGGATAAAAAAGATTTTGAAAAATATAATTATAGTTTAAAGTCCGCGGTTCATAGAATAAAAAAATGATAAACAAGGCTTAAAAATGGAACTATAACCATGATTGCATGGTGAGTGTCCATCAAAATATTTGTAAGTTAAAAATAAATGGGTTTTACAGGATTGATTGCATCATTCTATATGTTCAAATTTTGCTTTTTTTTTAAAAAAAAAATAGCTTCTGCACTTTAATGGGCTACTGATTTGAACCTGATCGAAATAAACGTTAGGTATTTGTTTAGGCTAATTCAGTGATATCAATCGGATGGCGCGCCATGGACGCGTTTACCGTGCTAGTTGGTTACATTATTGTTGCTGTCCTTTTGAACGGTATTGTTATCAACTAAATAAAAGGCTCCATCTTGACGACACAAAAGTGAAAAGCCACCTAAAATGTGCAGCAACAGAAAAAAGTTTATTAATTACAAAAACTGACAGAAATAACTTGAGATCTTTTTAGACATGGAATCATTATAATCTTTATTCCAGTTTCTTAATATTTTCTTAGAGAATTTAAATGTTCCATCATCATTTTTTCAAAAGTTTCTCTTTGTTTCGATAAAAGTTCAGACGAAAATGTAGTTCTTAAGTAGATAGATCTATAACAACATGTGCACGTGTTTTAAAGGTCTATGCAGACGATTTTTCCACCCTTCAATCTTTGTGTGATGATTAGTACGTGGAATGGGTCTGCATGCCATTAAGTTTTGAGTTTTACAGTCCGGTACGCAGCTGTGTATCAGCTGCTGATGAACCATTTTTGTTCAGCTGCTGATGAACTCTTCCTCAGTGAATAGAAGGAGCATTTTACACCGATTATTTTTTGTTCAGTTGCTGATGAACCATTTATGTTAGAAATGTATTAAATATGAAATGTATTTTCAGCTTCTTCGTTGTTCTCGGTTTTTTATTATTCTGTTTTTTTAGTCAACGTTACGCCTAATAAATTTGTTTTTTCAGATGGTCCAGTAAAGTTAGATATTAGCTTAATGAAAAAATACTACATGATATAGTTATTAATCCTGTAGCACTAAAGGTGCATTCATATAGTTTGGAGTTTGCATTTCAAAACTACTTGTATGTTTCATTTTGTCCACTCATACTATTCACCTAAGTAAGATTTATTAATGCTCAGATAATCTTTTTTCTATGGTGGAGTGATTTCCTTAGATATTTGTTTTGTTCGAGCACTTATTTTTTCAGTTAATTACTTAGGTTTTTTCAACTTATATGATATTTAAAATATTTTGTTTTATTATGAAAAATAATTATTCATTTTTATTAAAATTATTAATTTATTTTTGTATATTTTGTAGGGTTTACTAAATCTTAGTTTTATTTGTTTTAAGTAAAATAATTATTTTGTAATTGTTCTTATATTGTACTCCTTAAATTGCTCTAATAATTTGCTTGATAATTAAAAAATATTAGTATTTAATTTTTTGCTTGATGCAGCTATTAATTTGCGATGAAAATGTGGTTGATTTGTGCTTAACGGATGAAAGATGTATGCATGCATGCACTCGCTAGTGTATTGCTAGCGTCACACATCATCCTCCGATTGCTTGGCACAGAAGGGGCTAGCCTGAACTATATTGATAAGAACTGCCTTCAATACGAAGCCTCCGTCGCCCACATTGGTGGCAGGTCCCGTGGAGACGTTTGTGCTAGATGGGGCTGAGAACTCAAGAATGGTCTTTTCGGCAGCCATCTCAGATGACGGTGTTTCGGTAGAGAGGAAATGATTGCTTTTGAGGATTTGCAAGTCAGAGACTCGAACTTGCGGAGGTAGGACTCGGGGTCTTGTCCTCCGTACAAGTGACTCTAGATTTTGGTGGAAGTTTTTCAAAAGGTCGAATCCGGTCATACACAGCTCTGCTAGTTTCAACAAACAAAAACAGAGTAAGGGTAAGCCCGTTAAGCTATGCTGGTATGTTAAATAACAAAGATATATATTTATATACATATATATTTGAAAATATTTTTTTTGAATTATCTTTAACCGCTGCGTTGCCCGACAACGGCGCCAGAAAACTTGTTGGTGATTCTTACGCTATTAGAAGTAATCCGCAAGCGGACGGATATCGCCTGTAGTTTTCACCTAGGAATATTCCAGAGTATCGAAACCACAAGGAACGAGAGAGAAGGATAATTCTAATATCGGTATTATTTAATATACCAGCCAGCTAGTTAACGGGGTAAGGATAAGATAATATAATAAGATAATAAGACCGGTGACACACACACAAAGGAATATAAAAAGATAAGCTAGGCAGATAGTTGGAAGGACAACGAGAAGAGTATAAAGTTCCTTAATAGTGCAATTAATTATCAGGTTGAGCTAGCAGATATGAGTTTGGAGGCTTGTTTTAAGAACTTCGTCGTAGCTTGGTTGATTCACTACCACCCGCAATCAGTTAAGAATACCAAATGATTATGACCACCCCCGATTGGGCCCTACTGGTTCAAATCCTAACGCAGTGGATTACACGTGAGATAAATCTCGGATGGATAGGGTTGTTACCACCTACCAAAAAGTACGTTGGACTGGGTGTAAACCAAGTCAGAGATAATCTCAGACATCACGTCTGCTATTAAATCCGATCACTCCTCCCCGGAGCCTAAGGAGGCGATCCAAGTTCAATACTTAGGCTATTATAAGCATATGAGAATGAACCCAAACTCGGGACTAAATGAACTTAATCAATCGAACTAATAATTCACACTTCCACTTAGTGTAAATATGCTCAGCACAGATAATGAAACACATATAATAAAAGCAAAGTCTTACAGATGGGAAAGGATACAAGAGCTATTACCCAAATTCCCAAGACGATTCCGGAACTCCGAGTTTCAGCTCGACTCAACTCTAACTCCCAAACTAACTACTCTAACAAGTGAAGAGTAACTCTAGATAAGAGGGATGTGGTGTGGTGTGTGTTGTCAAGTGAGGTGAGGGGGTCCTTTTATAGCTATCCGCAGCCAATAAGTGAGCTCCACTCCCTGTGACACGTGTAAACAAGCTACCATCCGAAGGAGAATCCAAAGGGGATTCCAAGGCGAGACCGTCCCCTTCGCCTGGGATGCTGTAAGGATCCTAGGCCGAGAGGGGGGGGGTGAATCGGCTCTTTTCAAATTTACTTCTTTTAATTCGCTTGCTTAGTTACACAAATTAAGAACCCAAGCTATCGATTGACCTAGAGTCTAGTTGCGGAAGTGATCAAAATAAAGCTCAATCGACTACTAGGAGGCTCGATGGCACTCACACACAAGCGGTCAATTCAAGATGTGGAAGTAAAAGGGTGGAAAGGGGAGACGCAAACCGATTTGTTTACCGAAGTTCGGTGCTCAACACATGAGCACCTACGTCTCCGTTGAGGAAACTTCTCACACAGAGAAGTCGGGACTCTCTCGTCCCTAGCCCTCAATCCACTCGAGGTAGCTCTTCACCAACACATGGTAGGCGAGCTCCAAACCTACACAAGGAGGCGAGTTCCCTCACAAGCGAGAGTTCTCACACCCACGGCACCGACACATGGCGAAGGAAGCCAAGTGCAGGAACTTCTTGTCGTCCTCCACAGACAGAAGTCTGCTGGGTTGACCGGCATTGGGGTGGTCTGGAACTACACCCAGCGCCGTGTCCAACCCATAAAGGAAAGGGTGCACCTCGCCTTCGAGTACTCGGGGTCCCAAGATGCCACTCGGGAGACTGAAGATACGATTTCGCAGAAAGAAATTGTCATTCGAGTGACTGAGCTCTTCGCCCCGGGCTCAGAAATAGTCCACACAGACTGCCCGGCTGCGTACCGTCTGTCATACCCGCCACCATCGGTAAGAAAAAGACCCTTCTCAACTCAACCGCAGTTTTTCGGGATAACAATGGAATTGATTCTAATCTAATACACATGCAGGGACGCACTACCTTCTTCTCCACATATCCAGTCCCAGAAGCCCCACACCATAAGGATGCACTGCGCAAGTGTCCCATGGGGGACTCGGCTAGTGCTCCTCCAGCCAAGAAAGGTAAAGGGGTCGCTTCGGGGGACTCGGACGAACACGACGATAAAGACAACGTCCCGCTCCTGTTCCGTAGCCGCCCAGCAACGAGGTCGCCTTCGGCTCCGGCGAAGCAGCCACGAAGCCCTCCATCTCCCCAATCCGCTGGCCCAACGGCCGGTCGGGGGCGAAGAAACCCCCCGGCTCTAGCCCGAGTGATTCGGGCGTCCGATTTGGGTTCAAGTTTATGTCGTCGCAAAGGTATTCCCTCACGACATTTCCCCCTCACGACTGGTAGCGAATTTGTGTCTTGAAAAGTCTTCAAATGCTTTCAGAAACCTGTCAAAGATGATGACGAACCGCCAGGCTCGCATGGCAGCAAGGTGCCAGCCTCGGCGCCTCCAAGGTCCGACCACCAAGCCGAGCCCCGATCAGCAGAGGACTCAACTCGGCACACCGCTCCTTGCCAAGACTCCGGTCCTTCCTCTGCTGCTCGTCAATCCTCGCCAGCGAAGGGGAAAATCCCAGCCCGGCTCAAGGGAGCTCGGAACCAGAAATCGAGGAGATTCCTCGCCCTTCCGCCAAAGCACACACTCCACCCCTCCGACTGAAGTGGAGGAAGGAGATGGAAGGCTACGAGGTCGACGACGGGAAGGAGGCCGAAGAATGGGAAGTACTAGACCACATGGCAGTGGCTCAAGCCGAGATATACAAGGTAAGAACCTTTTCGTGCCTTGAATCTTCGTGTTGCATAAGGAAATCCCGCTAATCTCCCTCCCTTTTCCCTGCAGCGCATGAAAGAGAGGTCAAGGCAGAAGTCCGTATCCATGCAGAAAACAGTAGGCGAGCTAAAGTCTCGCGACGAGTTTGACAATGCACTGTATGCAGTTAAGTCACAATATCGCGGCAGGATCGAGGAGCTCCAACGAGAGGTTACTGAACTCCGGTTCCGCCACATGGAAGAGTCCAACACCATCCGAGGTATGGGTCCTGAATGGTGCTGAACCTTTACAGATAGAATACTCCTTATATGATAGTCTCTGAGACTAGCCTTTGAATGTAGCACTGGAGACGAGGCAAAAAGCCTTAGAAGAAACATCGAAGGCGAGGCAGGAGGCCTTGGAGGATGAAGTCTTCCGAGCCAACACTCAAGCCAAGAAACTGGCCAAAGAGCTGGAAGGTAACTTTCCTCCATTGCCTCTCCTTGGCTCAACCCCACTGAAGTCCGATTGATTTGTTACGCCCGATTGGTTGTACAGAGTATCGGCAGAAGACCAAGGCACAATACCAAGTTCTTGATGAAGAAGTAAAAACCGCCTACGAGCTTCGCCGCCGTGCTCTAGTAGGAATAGTTCCAACGCTCCAATGCCTTTACCCAGAAGAAGAGCTGCCGACTGACTCCGACATCCTCGTGGCCCGTCTTGATGATATTCCTGCACGGATCAAGGTCATCACGCAAGAGGCTGCCATAACATGCACCAGCAAAGGCCTCGCAATTGCGAAGTCAAACTACCCCCGTCTAGACTGCGAGGCCGTGAAGGAAGGATTTGCGTGCACCGAGGAGAAGGCCTGCGCTTTACTGGAAGAAGTCCGCCCGACTGCTGTCCACCTGGTCAAACATTTAGATCTATAGATGTGTCTGTTGCTCAAACGCTTGATTGATCCTCGATACTTGTGATCTTATTTATCCGAGTAGTAAGCTTTATCCGTTTTCATGAAGCGCATCTGCCGACTGGTCCAGCCCCCGAGTGCCAGGAATTAGCACTTGGCTTTCTCCCCATGCAACTACGGAGTATCTAAACGTTGTCTTTAGCGAGTACTAGCGTCATTACTCAAAAATTTTCATAACACTAAAGAGAGAACAACTTTTATTGATAAGATAGGGTGCGGTTGACTCCGCACACTATTTAGTGTAGCTTCCGACTTACTGCTCAGTCGTTTACGGCTGAGTAGCAAGTCAAAAAGGAGACTAATTATACAATGCTTGAATACAAGACTTTAAGAGTAAAAATGACGTAGCTGCTCGATGTTCCAAGTGTTAGGCACTTCCGATCCGTCTTCGCGCTGTAGCCGGTAAGCCCTCAGGTGGGTCACTTCAGCGATCACATAGGGGCCTTCCCAGAGTGGGGAGAGTTTATGCTCGTGCTTCTGATTCCTTCGGAGGACCAGATCTTCCTTAGAGAACGCACGGCCCCGTACGTTGCGCTGATGGTAGCGACACAAGCCCTGTTGGTACTTTGCCGACTGGATCAATGCTGCTTCCCTGGCTTCCTCGAGTCGATCGAGATCTTCATGTTTTGTCTCGTCAGACTGGTTATCGCTGAATCCGGCGACCCGAGGGGACCGGAACTTCAATTTAGTCGGGAGGACCACTTCCGAGCCATAGATTAGGAAAAAGAGTGTCTGCCCGGTCGCTCGACTTGGGGTTGTTCTAAGCCCCCAGAGCACAGAAGGCAACTCCTTTACCCAGCGCGTGGCATACGGCTTTAGGCGATCCAAGATTCTGGCTTTTAGCCCTTGTAGCACCAATCCATTAGCGCGTTCAACCTGGCCGTTGCTCCTTGGGTGGGCCACCGAAGCGTAGCAAATCTTAATGCCCAGCTCCTCGCCCCAGTCATGGAATTCGCTACTTTTGAACTGAACGCCGTTGTCGGTGATGATGCGATTGGGCACGCCAAAACGTACGACGATGTCCCGGAAGAACTCGCGCACCTTGGCCGCCGTGATTACCGCAACCGACTTGGCTTCAATCCATTTGGTAAACTTGTCGATGGCGACGAAGAGATGAGTGAATCCGCCTTGCGCCCGCTTGAGGGGGCCCACCATGTCCAGACCCCAAACGGCGAAGGGCCAAGAGATTGGAATCGTTTGTAGATTCTAGGCCGGCATGTGAATTTGCCGCGCAAAGAATTGGCATCCGTCACACCTGCATACTATGTCTTCTGCGTCGATGACAGCAGTCGGCCAGAAGAAACCTTGCTGATAGGTTTTTCCTACCAAGGTGTTGGCCGCCGCGTGGTGCCCACATTCTCCCGAGTGGATGTTGTTGAGTAGATCCCTGCCCTCTTGCTCAGATATGCAACGCCTTAGTACCCCGGAGCTGCTTTTTCTGAAAAGCTCGTCCCCGACTACCTTGTAGCTTTTGCTTCGGCGTGTAATGCACTCGGAGAGGCTTCTCTCCTCAGGCAGCTCATCACGAAGAAGATAATCTAAGTAAGGCTGCGTCCACCCAAGGTTAATCGATAATACCTCTGCATCGGGTTCTGCTTGCTTCTCTTGATCTTCTCCTGGTGCAGAAGGTAGCTTGATAGACGGTGTGCGCAGTTCTTGGACGAAAACACCAGTCGGGACTTGCGCCCAATTGGATCCCATCCGCGCTAGCTCGTCTGCTGCTTTGTTGTCCCGGCGGAGCACGTGCGTCAGCTCCAATCCGTCGAACTTCTCTTCTAGCTTCCGTACCTCCTGACAGTAAGCCGCCATGCTGTTGCCAATACAAGACCACTCCTTTTGAACTTGGTTAACCACGAGTTGGGAGTCGCCGCGCACCATTAACCGCTTCACTCCGAGCGATATGGTGACGCGTAGCTCGTGGATGAGTACCTCGTACTCGGCGACGTTGTTGCTGACGGGGAACAGTATCTGGAGGACGTAGCGTAGCTTCTTTCCAGTCGGCGATATGAGCAAAATCCCAGCCCCCGCGCCACTGAGCATGAGGGAACCATCAAAGTACATTGTCCAATACTCGAGGTTCTCCTTTGCTGCTGGGGTCTGGGCCTCTGTCCACTCCGCGACGAAATCGGCCAATGCTTGAGATTTAATGGTTAGTCGAGGCCTGAACTTTATATCAAAGGCTCCAAGCTCAACTAACCACTTTGCAATCCCCCCAGTGGTTTCCCGATTATGAAGTATATCTCCAAGCGGAAAAGAAGTGACCACCGAAATTTCATACTCTTGAAAATAGTGCTTAAGCTTCCGCGATGTGAGTAACACAGTATACAGAAGCTTTTGAACTTGTGGGTACCTTATTTTGGATTCGCCCAATACCTCGCTTACAACGTAGACCGGATGCTGTACCTTCTGAAGGGAGCCCTCCTCATCCCATTCGACCACCAGAGCGCTGCTGATGACTTGAGTCGTGGCGCCGATGTAGAGTAGGAGGGGCTCCTAGGGCATGGGAGGGACCAACACCGGAGGTGTGGTGAGGAACCTCTTTAGATTTTCGAAGGCTTCTTGTGCTTTCGCTGTCCACTGAAAATCGTCTTGTCGGCGTAAGAGCCTAAAGAATGGCGTACCTCGCTCCCGAGTCAGGAAACGAATCGGCTGAGTGCCACAATGCATCCAGTGAGCTTCTGCACATCCTTCTGATTGGCCGGGGGCTTCATCCTGATGATGGCGTTGACCTTCTCTGGATTGGCTTCGATCCCCCGGTGGGAGATAATGAATCCGAGTAGTTTACCAGACGGGATCCCAAACACGCACTTCTCGGGGTTTAACTTCATTCGGTATGCCCTTAGGCTCTCGAATGTCTCGGTCAGGTCTGTTATGAGATCCCATCTGGATTTTGTTTTTATGACGACGTCATCGACATAGGCCTCCACGTTGCGTCCGAGGTGAGTGTGAAAACACCGCTGTATGGTGCGCTGATAAGTCGTGCCAGCGTTTTTCAGCCCGAATGGCATTGTGATATAGTAGAAAGCACCAAAAGACGTTATAAACGACGTCTTGATGCAATCCCCCTCCTTCAGACTAATCTGATGATAGCCTGAGTAGGTGTCCAAAAAACTCAAGAGCTCGCACCCGGCGGTGGAATCCACCACTTGATCGATGCGGGGGAGCCCAAAAGGATCCTTAGGACACGCTTTGTTGAGGTTGGTGTAGTCGACACACATCCGCCATGTCTTGTTCTTTTTCTGCACCAGGACCGGATTTGCAAGCCACTCGGGATGATACACCTCCTTCATGAACCGAGCGGCCAGCAGTTTGATGATCTCCTCCCGTATGGCGTCCTTCCGATCCGGGGCGAATCTTCGTAGGCGCTGCTTAATTGGTTTCGCATTTTCGTTGATGTGGAGAGACTGCTCGATCACCTCCCTCGGAACACCAGGCATGTCCGAAGGTTTCCAAGCGAACACATCCTGGTTGGCCCGGAGGAAAGCGTCTTCCTATTTGCTGTCGAGCCCTGTCCCAATCATGGCTGTTTTGGCCGGATCAGACGGGTCCAACAAAATCTTCTTAGTTTCTTCGGCTGCTTGGATGGGTGTTTTGGCCTGCTTCTGGGCGGGGATATCCCCTTCCTCCTGAAGAGATGCAACCTCCAGTCGGATCTTTTCCATCTCAGCAGATGAGTCTAGTGCCTGCGCCATCTCACAGCTTTCGCTGTCACAGAGCAGGGACTGTTTAACGTCACCAGGGAGGATGATTACACCATTGGGACCTGGCATCTTTAAGATGAGATAAGTGTAGTTAGAAACTGCCATGAATTTGGCAATCCCCAGCCTTCCCAAGATGGCATGATATGTCGTCTCGAAATCAGCCACTTCAAAACTCAAACTCTCGGTCCGATAATTGTCCTTGGTCCCGAACGTGACAGGCAAAGAGATTTGTCCGAGTGGTGTCGCGGACGTCCCGGGGATTACCCCGTGGAAAGGGGAGGATCCCTGCCGTAGCTCGGAACGAGGAATATTCATCTGGTCCAGGGTCTTGACGAAAAGGACATTAATCCCACTCCTGCCGTCTACCAGAACCCTCTTCAACTTGCTTCCTCGCACGACCGGATCCAGCACCAGTGGATACCTTCCAGGGAAGGCAATCCGATCCGGGTGGTCCGATCGGTTGAAGGTGATGGGCACCTCGGACCAGCGCAGGTACTTTGGTGTCACGGGCATGATAGCGTTGATCTTCGGAGTGGTAAGCTTTTGCTTCTGCTTGGACTCGTACGCATCAGAGCCTCCGAATATGTAGCAGATCTCGCATCCTGGTAATCTCCATCGGGTTTCTTGCTTTGTCCGCCCTTAGCCGCCGTCTGCTTCGAGTTCTCGGCGAATTTCTGCAGAACAAGGCAGTCTTTGGCAGAGTGCTTTCCTCGCGGATGGAAGGGACATACCGATTCCATAACCTTGTTGTAGTCGTTGTCGTTAGAGGGCTTAGGTCGATTGCGCTCCATGTTGGCGACTATCTCGTCCCCCTTCCGCTTCTTATCCTTGGGTTTGCCTTGCTCATCATTGGGCTTTTTCTTGGGGCCTGTGTCGTTGCCACCGCGATGATTCATGATGGCCTCCTCGGCGTTGGCCTCCTGGTCTGCCATTGTGAACATGGCTTTGAGATTACGCGGGTCCCGAGTCATCTGCCTGATTAACTCCTCGGATTTGCACCCGGCGAAGAAGGCGTCGATGACTGTTTGCTCCGAAACGTCCCGGATTTAGTCTCATTCTTACGCCGATGTAGCTGTCCAATCTCCCATCTCCCCGCGGGCCTTTCATAGGCCCTTGGAAATTGGCGATGAACTGCTCCTGGAGGTCGTCCAAAGACTCAATAGAGTTCTCCGGGAGTCCCGTTGGCTAGGTCTGGGCGGTTGGGGTCAAAGCGACTGGCAAGTAATTTGCCATGACGTTTTGATCACCTCCTGCCGCGCTGACTGCTAAGGCGTAAACCTGCAGCCAGTTCTTTGGGTCCCTCTCACCATCGAACTTATCGATGCCTTTGAGGTTGAAACCATCCGACCAAACCACTTGGCGAAGATCCGGGGTAAAGGCCCGAATCCCCTCCAATGGTCGTGGCCGCCTCCGCCTCGGGGATCTGCTTTGATGCTCCTGACGCGGGTCTTGACGACGCTCATGACGGTGGTCGCGCCGACTGGCGGTGCTCTCGGCCTGATCATCAACACGGCGGCTGTGATGGCTACGAGAGTTTCGCTCGCCGTCAATGCGCTCCCGCCATTTGGCTTCTATATCTTGACGAAGATCATGGGCAGCCGACTGGCGGGAATCGTCAGCCGCGGTGGCACGGGCCCTGCGTAGAACGACTGCGAGCCGAAGCGGTCGGAGCGGGAATTGCCTCGTTTTGCTGAATGGCAGCCATCTCCACCATAGCCGTCGCTCGAGCGAGGGTCTGGGCGAACGGGCTGCCTTCTGGAAGTTGTGGTGCAATGGTCTCGAGAAGAGTCTTCGAAGCAATGATGTTCGCCTCAATGATGTTCGCCTGGGGAGTTGTGTAGACCTCCTGGTTCCTTAGCTTCACCGCGCGAAGCTCGTTTTGGACGTCGCATGCGATCTTGGTCCTCCACTCGGCGTGAGTCTGGGTTCGCCGCGCTAGTGTCGGTTTCCTCGTACGCGACAATTGAAGAAGTAGAGTGATGATCATCCGCGCCAAGAACGAAAACTTCTCCGTAATTACGGACCTCGGCACTCTCATCAGACTCAGAGTCAGATACAGAGAGGCTGACTTGTTCGCTTTGTCCAATGGGTTGGCCAGCATTGATGACACCCACGAACATAGATGGATCTGATCGGATTGACCCGACTGGATCTGACGCACTCGCCGACTGGTTATCTCCTGTCCAAATCTCAGATGAAATCCGTGCGAAGGTCTCGGCGGAGTTCTCGAGTACGGAGGGAAATCCAGCTGAGGGCATTGAGTTGTTGTTGGGCGGAATAAAATCCACGCCCATGCGGTCGAGCTCGCCGAGTCCTTTTTCGTCTTCCTCAGGGAGAAGTGCAAAGGCGAACAGCGAGCGGGCCAATCCGCTGAAGGTACTTGCTAAATTCTCCAAGCCAAAGGGCAATGGGTCACATTGATCGCGTGCACCTTCTTGCGAAGAGATCTCTCCAGGGGGAGAGAGGTAAAGACAACGCCGTCGGCGATGAAGTCCAGGGTGCCGAAACGAAGGGACTGCCCCAGCTCGATGGTGACGTGCGGCGATCTCCAAGGAGCCATCTAGCTTGAGAGATGATCTTGACGCTGCCCCTTGCCTGGCGCGCCAACTGTCGACTGGTGACTAACTGGGGGGTCACTGCCGGCAATGAATTTGTACGAGGAGGCCTTGGCAAGTACTAAGCTAAATGGTAATACAAGACCGGGTTATACAGGTTCGGGCCCTCAGCACCGAGGTAATACCCTACTTCCTGTGCTCTGGGATTATATTTGATCAAGATGCGGGATGCAAAATGACCAAGGTGTTTACGGTGTATGCTCTATGATGTTGAGATCTAAGGTGTTGAACTATGCCTATGGCTTCTACCCCCTCCCTTTATATAGTGTAGGGGGAGATAGAGTTACACGGTACCTAATTTTGTTATGCCGTTACATGTCATGCATGTGTTGATCTCCTAATTACATGGAGATAGATTATATCCTCGGAAACTTCCTTGGAGCTCAAGACGTGTGTAACCCGAGTGGTCTCTATCCTCAATCAGCCGACTTGGATCGCCCCCCATCTGCTCCCTTATGGGCCTTCTAGAGGATACCCGGGGCCCATGTAGTCCACAATGACCTCTCCCCCAGCTAGCTAGCGACCTCCCCTCTGAGGCCGTCAGTCCACCGCCGACGGGGCTTCGCTGTCGCTGAGTGGCAGCATTGCCGGATTGTTGACAAACGGTTACTTGGGAGAGAGAGGGGGAGGGAGAGGCAAGGGAGGAGGAGAGGAGAGGCGCAAAAAGCGAGAGGTGGCAGGGTGCCGCAAGGGTTACGCGAAGCACATAGCGAGAGGTGGGATTGCAGATCGAACAAAGAAGAAGACGCAACGGGAGATGGATGGTCCAGATCTCTAGTTGGCAGTACCACCACCACCATTAGGTGCTTTAAAGTAGTAGAGAGAGATAGAGATAGAGATAGAGAAGAGAAGAGATTTGAACATCAAATTGATTTTGTCAAGCTATTATCCAGATGGATTGGAATAGCTTGGTAATCTTTCCTTCATTGTTCGGATTAACTATGAGCAGATTCACTCAGCATTTTCAAGATTCTCGACTTATTTCACAATGCATTTCAAAATCCTCGACTTGTTTGTTTTAATTTTACTGATTAGCAAACGGACATACAATGATCATCAGGGTTAAGCTTAAGGGACCATGTAGTGATCATGAGCGAATCATGAAGAGTTTATTTTTCTATGTGAATATGTACGGTAGTTTGGTGATTATACATATGGTGTCAATTGTATGTTAAATTTAAGGAATAATTGATCTGTTGGTATTGAAAGATCACTTAGCTTCATTTCTAACACTGAAAAAAAATCCGTTATCGTATCTAGCACCGAAAGATTCTCCGTTACTCGTTTCTAGCACTCCGTCACCCCTGTCGTTAGTGTGTCTCGCTCACACGTGGGTCCCTCTCTTCTTCCTCCTCTCCTCTCTCTCTTCTCTCCCAGCCGACAGGAGGAGGAAGCAAGGGAGCGGCTGCGGCGGTGATTCCAGCGGCGGTGGCGGTGGTCTGGCAAGGGAAAGGAGGGGAAAAGAGATATGGGAGCACAGGGGGAGCTTGGTGAAGCGTCGGCCGAGACAGGCGACGCCGGCGGCGGCGCGATGCGGAAGACGGCGGCGGCCTGAGCCAAAATTGGCGGCCCGACGTATGGGAGAGATGTGGGTGACATCTAGGAAGCTCGAGGAGGCCACACAGCAGCTTCCCAAAGACACGCAGCGCAGCTTCTCGATCTCCAGTGAGCTGCCGCCGCCACGAGCCGCCGCCGCCGCCATGAGCTGCCGCTGCCGCCGCCGCCGGCTCCAACCCGAGGGAGAGGAGAGGAGAGAGGAGGAAGAAGACCTTTGCACACTTACAAGTGGGCCCTGCATGTCAGCTAACTGAGCTAACAGCTCCATTTAACACCCGCTGGGACGGAGTGCTAAAACAAGTTAACGGATGTGTGTTTGGATGCTACATAAATGAACCATTCCGCTTGGGTGCTATAAAGGAGTCCGAGTGATCTTTCGATGCCATGAGCTCAATTTTTCCTAGATTTAAAGAAGTTAACTTTTTCTTCATTTTTTTTGCTTCGTTTTGGGCCACAAATTTATGTAAGAGGTCTAAAACCTGAAATCCAACAAAACATTAAAAGAAGTTTTTTGAAAAAAGGTATCCTCGTTGGTATTGATTCGCCTTAGATAAAACAAAAAAAAAATCCCGATTTGTTTTTGGGTTCACGCTGAGTGAAAATCGTCTTCTTTTTCGAAGTAGCAGACGGTTGGCTTTATGTTGCAAAAAACTGCCTGTGATTTATATTTGTGACACGCGACTGCACTGTACCCCTGATTCTAGACGACTGTTATTAAAGTCGCTCCCATAGGATTATATGTTATGGAATGCACTTCCTTCTGGGCATCTTGGGCTTTCAGGAAATTGTGGCCACGAGTTAACTGAACCTGCAAGAACCTCGCAATTCCTCTCTCTCTCTCAAAAACAAAGAGTATATTACTAAATAGCACAAGCTCATAGCTATGCATCACACACTATTGTGCCCCAGAAAAGACCTTATTCAGGCTGAAATAAGAAAAATTTCTCTCCTTCTTTAACATGTCCTGATTAGTGCTTCAAAAAAGAATAGACCCAAGGCTGTTAGACTAGACCATATTTTTCTCCGGTCTGAATACGCTGTTGCCCAAATAAGATAGTCAAGAAGAAAAAATTGATGCATGTGCCATCCCTTGTCTTAAGATGACATGTTTTTCAGTAGCGAAATGAAGAAAATGCCCAATAAGAAAAAATGAAAATAGTCCTACCAAAGTTGAAGCAGGTGGTAAATGAGGGCAGCAATAAAGAGAATGAGGAGATGTACAGCTCTTGAATTGAATTGCAGAAGTTCGCTACTGCCTTTGTTTTTGGTTCATTTCCATTAGAAAGGTCTTTTGACCTTGCCGTTTCAGGTCCAGGTGGTCACATACATGGATGGGGTGGATGAGGCACCAAGAACCACAAGACACTGGAAATCTTCTTGTAAGAAAACTAATACGAGAACTAACCACTAAACGCTTCATGAGATAACCCCCCGCTACTGATGGAGTACTGCTTATAACCCATGAACCCAAACCATTTCGTTCCCAATAAAAAGATTAAGCAAAACTACCAGACTGATTGTCCAAAATAACACTTCCTTTTAACATAATGTCAGTGCAAAATAATGCATCATCCTATCAGTTATGAATGTGCTGGAGCTAGGACCAGATACACCGAAATAGACAAACTCCAAAGGCACTGCACGCATCATCACCTACACCAGCATTTAACAAAAAAATTCTCTTGCAGAACACATTGACTTCTTAAAAGCTAAACGAAATCAGGCACTTGAAAACAAAAGAATAAATACATGAACCGAAAAATTTAATATTTTTTTTGTGGGTGGATATCTCAAGAGAAACTTAAATGAAAAGAGGGTAGAGTAAAGAAGCAGGAGGGTTCCCTTCTGCCTTTGGTTTTTGGGGGCTCAAAAAGGTGAAGGCAAGGCAGTAAACTCCCACACCAAGTGGGGTGCCGGATTTTTGTCAGTCTCCTTCCCTTTCCTTCCTGTAGTCTGTACCCAACACAGTCTTCTACCCTCTCCTTCCCCGAATTCCGAGCTCCTCCGCCATTCCTCCCGAATCCAGCATCGCGTCAATCGCCGCCGCGGCTTCGCTAGGTTCTGGTAATCCACCAAACCATGTTCTTCCGCGGCTTCTTGCTGTTTTGACCGCGTTTATTTTCGTTCACCCCCGAAAGTTTGAAACTTTCTTGGTGCTTCCTCTGGAGCGAGGTGGAAGAGGTGGAATCTTTCTGGTCGGGCTTCTTGGAACAGGAATTGCAGCAGTAGGTTCTTCTTTGGTGTGTTCTTTGGGACGCTTCGTTCTGAGGATTTTGGTTGTTCCGGATGCAGGATTTGATTTCTTGACCGAAACCCTGGCGGTGGACGATGGATGCCGAGAAAGGCAAAGGGAATGAGGTGGTGCATTTGAGGAATTCGTCGTCCCAGGATGCTTTGCGCACCTACAAGAGGCGCCGGCAGCCGGAGCCGGAGTCAGGGCTGGGGACAGAGCTAGAGCCAACGCCGGAGCCCAAGCCAATAGATGTGCCCGAGCAAGAGGTAATCTTTATAAGAAATCTATAATTCCCTATGCTGCATTGAGAAGGGATTGCAGTTGCAATGTGGTACAGTTAGTGTTGGAATAAAAGCTTCTTATTTTGTGGAAAATTAAATTTGAAATCTAGAAAATATACAGTATAGTTGTCCCAGCTCTGTATTATTTTCCCATTAGCATTGTATTATTACTCATGTTGGTGCATTGCACATTCAACTTTGATCAACATATTATAAATCAAACAGAATTGAATATTATGGAGGACCGATACCCCCTGTCTCTTTATGGAGCAAACGTGTAATGCTTCTGTTTAGGGCGTATCGTCTGTACTATTTTTTACCGAATTTTCATATGATCCCGCTCATCATTGAGTCATATGGCTTTCTCCTTCTATGATGCAATTGTTTATCCTTTGATCCTAATAGGACTAAGTTTCTTGGGAAAAACTTATTTTTGGATGAATATCCCTAATTTTCTTCAAGGACTACATTGCTTTCTAGCCTTCTATCATATTAGGCTCTGATTTGGGGTGATAGCTGGCTGCATGGGCAGACATAATTTTCTCATGATTATAATCACAAGGAAACTGTATATCATTGCGCTACAATTGCATTAACTTTGTTAGCATCTTGAAGGAAAAAAAATGCTCTGAGCTAAGAGGAAATTTGGCCTGAACCTTCCACACACTTTTGGTCTATTAAATGCAAACTTTTAGTTACAGCTTGTCTTCTATTCACCTGGCATTTTCCCAGGGGAACGCTTGCTTTTGCACCCTTGGAATACTGTGCTAATTTGAAATTTGAGAGCGGCATATTTGATTTTGTGACATCAAAACTTTTAGCGGTGTGTTTACTAATCGGGTTTTGTGCAAAACAGAATGCCATATAGACATTTTCCGTTTGTTGAACTAGATTATGTGAAGCATACATTTTAATTCCTCAGATGTTAAACTTTCTTACCTTATTTCTTCAACAATTGTCATTTCTCTTGACTTCTACATTCTATTTGAGATATTCAGTTATCATGACTTGGCTAATCTACTTAAATTTGGATGTATAATGCAAAAAAATGATCTCATCACTTTGTACCATTATCTAAAAACGATAATTTTGCAGGTTACAGAAACATTTTGGAAAAGTAGGGATATTGGATGGAAACATGGCATAATGATTGATGAAAATAGACAACACTGGAAGTGTATGTATTGTCACCTGACTAGATATGGTGGTGGTGTATCTAGGCTCAAGCGGCATCTTGCTGGTGATTTGGATGTCAAAATGTGCCCCAAGGTTCCTGCAGATGTCTCGGAAAAAATAAGGGAGCATTTGCGGAAGAAAAGAGAGAGAAGAAAGAAGCGAGCTGAACAAAATGGTGGCAACAGTGTGATGACTAGGAGTTCTTTGGATGATGCCAATGCTGAGAAGAATTCTTTACCTGTTCGTTCAGAGGTGCTGACTGGAATAGACTCTTATGTTCTTGAAGAAGTCACTAACCAAACGAACAAGGATCATCAGGAGCCTACTGTTCCCAAGGTATTCCAAGGGACAGTTTATTTATTGCTCTGTATTTTTTTGTTCCATTCATTGCGATATACCTTTTTAAGTGAAAGCAACAGTGTCAATAAAGCATGATTTATAGATTTTGGATTTTTAATATCTCTAAAATTTATCATTGAAAACCAGTACCGGTGGTGAAAACCAACATTATTTTTTTTTCTGGTGAGAATTACCAATAACCTTGTATCGATTTAAACTTTACATTTGTTTCCAGGCTCCCCTGTTGTTGCGAGGGGTAAAGGACATTGGGTGGGAACATGCAGTGGATCTTGATGGAAATAAAAGACGGTGGCAGTGCAAGTGGTGTGATTTGTGTAGAAGTGGTGGTGTGACTACATTGAAGGCTCATCTAACTGACAGCAGCTGCCCAAAAATTCCAAAGGAAATGTCGAAGAAAGTATTGAACTTTATTGAAGAGAAAAGAGCAGCACGCCACCTTTTTAATAGCAATACAAGGTATCATCCTTTTGACTACAGAATTGATGAGGATAAAGTTTTTGACTCAAAAATTCGTGTCGAAGGGACTGTATCATGTAAGAATGATCAACAGCCTTCAAGAAAGACTATGTACATGCAAGCATCAGAGAAGTGTGGCCTTGATGAGGTATATTTTAATCTGATAACATCAATGAAATTAATCTTGCTGATTTGTTTCCTTTCCCTTGTACCTTGCTCTCTCTGTTTCAAAAGAGAGAATGTTCTATAGTGTGCAGTTAAAATTTAAAAATTTGACCACTAACATGAACAAAATTATATATATTTTTCAGATGGAAATTACTATAGTATGTTTTTCATAAAAAATTCCTCCATATCTTGATTGTTATGCTTCTTGCTAAGACATAATCAGAAAAAGTGATGGACAAAGGGCTGTATTTGAGACAACGTTGATGCCTAAAACAAGTGAACAAGGATGGAGGCAGTACAAGCCTGATATATCATTGGTAGTTCATAGTTTATGAAGTGACTTTTTTCATGAAAAATTATGGGGAAGAAAAAACAGGGCTTAGGGATGGAGTATTTTTGTTCCTCTCTTCATTGGGTGGAGAGTTTTATTTGTGTCTGAGGGGGTTCTGTCTATTACTGTGTGCATTAAATGTTGTCCTTTCATTTATAATTAGGACGATTTCGTAGGACTATTCCTATGTACATCATTGTTGTCCGTGGATAGCAATTATCACATGTTAACTGAAGGAGTCAAGTTTCCATTCATAATGCAAACATCTAATTTTGAGTCAGCAAGGGTTGTGGGTTGTTATCCATATGTTGACATATCTTTTAAGAAAAATTTGTTGATATCTTTCAAGGCACCCGTGAGCGGTCAAGTTGGGAATTTGGCATGTGAACTTGAGAAGTATCTAACCACTCCCTATGTCGTATTACTTTTTGAGGGAAATATGTAAACCCCCTTGTTTACTTTTGTGGATTTCACATCTGGAAGATATGAAATTGACAAACAAGCAGCAAAAGAAACAGTGCCAAAAAAGTGAAAGACACCGTTACATGACATTTGAGATTCGACATTTAATGTCTCCTAATCACAATTGAGTTTGATCTTGTGTGTTTATTTTCTAAAAACTCGCATGCAAATTACACACAAGTTAACACTTAAAAGGGGGTTTGCACCAGATGTATCACTTTTTCCATTGTAATCAATCTTAATTCTTTACAAAAACTATTATAGCATTCGAACTAACCCATTTTTTTCATTTTCCATGAGCAGGTGGCAGATCGAAACAACCAATGGGATGCAGAACATAGTGGTCAACCAGGTGAGCATTGTGAACAATCAAAGATTAGTGGTGATCAGCCAGAAGATCAGTGGGCTATGGAGTGTGGCAGGTACCAAGCATTTAACAATGACCACTGGACTGTGGACAACAACACTGAGAGTTCACAGAAGAAAGAGGTGATTCCCCTTCATAAACCTGAGATGAAACAAAAGTTCCACTGTCCTGGAGAAAGGTGTTAGTTGTGTTTTGGCTGTGCTCGAATCGAATTACTGTAACTTGGATTCAACTCTGGATTTTTTTCTCTATTCTTGAACAGGGTTTCAAATCCTGCAGAAAAATCATCAATTTCCTGCTAGAGATCACTGAAAATAGTCAATTAGTGATATCGCCCAGCAAAGGGATCAAAATCTTAAATTTGAAATCATTTGAAATTTAAAATTTTGAATTCATGTTTGAAATTTGAAAGACATTTCATCAAAAATTCCTAATAAAAAGTGTTGACGTTTCTAAACATTTCAGTATGAAAATTTATTGAAAAATCTAAATTTTCATGTGATTTTTTACCAAATCTGATCAGCCCACATTTGGGCATTTAAACGACACCTGGTGGGTGTGCACCGACTGCCCCGTTGTGCCCCACTCTCCCCCACCCCACATGAGTGTGTGCGCGGCGCCACAGCACACTGGCACACAGGGGGCGCATCCTATGTGCCCCATCCATGCTGGGACTTCAAGTATTTTGCTTGGGATTTCGAATATTCAATCCTATCGGGATTGCAGTGTGCACTCTGCCACACTGGGTTTTCTAAGATTTAGCGTTGGATTTTAAAGATTTAATCTGTCGGGATTTCAAAGATCTTGCTTGTTTTTGGGTTAAATCCCAGCGGATTTCGTTTTCAAATGGTCACTGATTTCAAAATTTGGTTTGCAAGTTTGTTCGAATTCTATGGGATTATGATGATTTCCTGAGGAAAATCAAAAGTCTCTTTGGAGCAGGATTTGGCATTGAAACAGTATTTGAAACCCTGTGCTGTAAGCCTGGAAATCGCTGACAACAAGCATCTGGTTCTTAATGATACTTCAAAGGATTTGGATAAAGTGGAATGTTGACATATTTGGTTGCAAACGATGGTATTTTTTTTATGAAGTTCCTGTTTCAGGACTTGGAACTTTACCTATAACTTTTATTAACATGATTGGTTGGAGGGAATTGAGAAGAGGTAATGGAAATTGAGAGTTATGGGTTGTAAAGTCTCTTGGTTGGAAAGAATTGAGAGATGGAATGGGAATTCGTCACTGAAAGGAAGGCAACTTTCTTCCTTAGGGTGATCCAGGGAATTCTCTTGTCACTTTCTTCCCCTTTCCCCTTCTCTTATCTTGCCAAATGCTAATCATGTCAAGCTAAAAGGATGATTGGAAATTAGAAGCGTCTTTATTTGGTTGGTAGTTCCCCAACTGTTCTCATAAAAAATAGTATCATATAATTTATTATGGTACTATGGTGCTCACTGGCTGTTCTCATAAAAAAGTGTCATATAATTTATTATGTAAGAGCTGCCCCCGAAATAAAATTGCAAAAGATAATCGACCAATGATATAACTTACAGGGTAAGCGGTATTTTATTGTATTTTCACTGTATTTTGAGTTTTTGACATTTAGTTTATCTTGTTTTTATTAAAGAACATATGCAAAGGTGTCATGTTTCTATTTCAATGAAAAAAAACTAAAACTTATACACTTGTTTGTAGATCTTGAAACACTCTAAGAAAACTAGGTTTAACACAAGGAAGCATATAATTATCATTGATGAAACTGCGAGGCATTGGAGGTGTAGATACTGTGGTATGGATGGGTATGGAAAAACTTCCAGGCTCCACTACCATCTAGCTGGTGCTTTTCGTCATCCTAAGTGCCCAAGTGTTCCTAGAGAAATTTTTGCGAAGGCAAGACACCATATTCTGATAAAGAGAAGACTCAAAGCGAAAAAGGTTGGACAACATGCTCCTTTAGGGTCACACATTCTTGGGCAGTCCAGCAAACAACTGCAGAACAACAATCCAGAATTTGTCAATCTTCCTCAACTATCACTAAACAATGTATCTAAGGTACCCTTTCTTGCTGGTATTTTCTTCTCCTTTTCCCTTTTTACGTGTTCCTGTGAAGCCTAGGCTCATGCTCCTGTTGCTTCGTCTGTTCATTAGACTTATAATAGTTTGTGCTTGTGAGACTTTCCGCCACAATTAAAATTGCATAATCATGTGCTAGTATTGATGCTTTTATTGGCAAATCTAGCTTTTCAAGGGTAAATTGACCGAAACAGTGTGGATCGGTTCCTGTTAAAACCGTTGGCCCAATTACTCTCAAATTACACACTCAGGAATCATGAGCATGCTCACACATTGTAGCACGTATTCATCAAATACATTACAAGACTTCGAAGCAGAAGCGGCAGAACACAAGGGTGAAGAGGTAGCCATGCGACGCAACATCATAAGAATCTCAGTAGAGGTATCTAGACTGCATTGGGAGTCTGAGTCTCCTGTGACTGGTGCTACAGTACCCTTGGGCGAACGCCGACGAACAATATCCTTCTTCCTGTAGCAAAACTGCTCCACATGACCATCCTTGTCACAATAGGTGCAATGAAGGCCAGCCTTCGTCGTCACTCCAGAAGACGACGAGGATGAAGATGACCGAGGACTAGTAGAAGTCGAAACCGGTGGCCGAAGAGCAAAAACTGACGAAGAAGTCAGTAGATCAGCACCATGAAGACGAACCTCCTTAGTATGAAGAGCAGTGAGAGCCTCCAACATAGTGACACGAGGGTGACGGGCAAGAAGCTGCTTACGAACTTGCTCAAATTCGAGTCGAAGACGTATAGCAAAGTCGTAGACTCGACGAAACTCCATACGGGATCGCTGGCGTTGACAAAACAAGCACAAGTTCGGGGATCATGATTTTCTCCAGTATCAAGAGCAGCATCCAAAGAGTCCAACTAACGCCACACCGTGGAAAACTGGGCGTAAAACTCATCCACCGTAGAATCACCCTGCTGTAGTGACTTCTCGTGACGAAGAGCAGCAAAATACTGAGAGTCACGCGAAGGCTCGTAACGATACCGAAGATGTGATCACATCAGCTGCGCAGATGCCAAAGAGAGCACTTCTCTAGTAGGATGCACCTCCATGCTTGCAATCAACATAGCAGAGGCACGAGCATCCTCATCGGATCAAAATTTGTAAGCGGTGTACTGATAATTGTAAGACTCCATAGCCTCCTTATACTCATCGGAGGTCTTATCAACATCAGCAACACCTGTAGATGACAAAGAAGGCAGCGCCGATGGATCAGGACGCGGCGGGCAAGGAAGCTTGCCGGTAAGAAAATCACAAAGGCGTTGCCCACGCATGTGAATGCGCATGTGCTGGGCTCAATCCTAATAATTGAGCCCATCAAAAAGTACGGGGCATCCCGGAACAGAAATCCAGCAGTGCCAAGAAGCCACAGTGGCCGGCTGTGTGATGGGATCTGGAGGCGACGGCGGTGAGGCGGCAACAACAATGGCAACCAGGACGAGGCGCCAACAACAGCAAGATCCAGATGGCGACTATTGTCAAGAGAAGACGATGGGGACCAAAATCTGGAGAAGCGTGGAGGGAAAAAGATGCAAGTGCAACGCTGAGAGAAGAAGGAATGACGGATAGGTTAAGGAGGAAACTAGAACCCCTAACCCGCTCTGATACCATATTAGGAATAGCATTTGTGTATTGATATGAGGCTAGGGGCAGTATATATACAGAGTACAAGTAAACCCTAACACAACAGATAAATGGGCGTAGGCCCATATGTACAAGGACAATACAGCCCATAAAGCCTATACATATTTAACAGTTGTCTTGCTTTTGGTTAGACTAGACGATTTGATTTGATAAATGTTTCAAGTGCGCCTGAAATAAATTCCATGACACAATTATCTAATTTATTAAAAAAGGATTAAAAATTTAAAAGGAAAAGAAAAAAATGAAATGAACAAAAGGAGGAGGCAGAAGCAATGAAATTGGTGTGTATTCTAATGCAACTTTGGTGGTAATGTTGAAGTCCCAGCCTGCCAAAGTCAAGCTCAAATCGTTCGAGAAACTATGTTGTTTGTTTTGCTCTGCAGTTCTCATTGAAAAGGCAGAGCCAGGAAGCTGAAGTCAAAACAAAGCTTGACCTATAAATGTGCTTTGTCCAACTTCCTCTCCAATTATATTTGCTGTCTTCATTGAAATGTTTTTAATTCTAGAATCATTAATTTATTCCACCGTTATTTCATGAAGTGGCCAGCGTGTTCTATTTGCAGATCTCATTGGATGTTATGCATGCCATGATTTTAGTCTGCTTCCCATGATTTATATTCATATAAAAGAAGCATGCTCTATTATTTTTCAGGCACATTTTAGTTACCCAACAAGGTTCAGGGACACTGCATGGGAGCATTCACTAATTCATGACAGGGATAAAGGACATTGGAAATGCAAGTGGTGCGGTTTAGAGGGTTATCATGGCATAACTAGATTGAAGTGGCATCTCGTTGGTTGGCTCGGTCGTCCTCAATGCCAAAAAATTCCAGAAGATGCTGCTAAAAAGATATGGGATCGAATGGTATTAAGGGGGAAGCAGAAAGCAGGATCAGGTCCACTTGACAGTCATGACATGCTGTGCTCTTCTAAGGGTTCACAGTTTGGTCAAGGGCATTTCACCATAGCAATGGAAGACAGTAGTTCTTTCCAAGCATTTGGTCAAGCTAATGATGGTACATCAAAATCATCTGATACATTATCCAATAATGCTCTACCATCACTGAAGAGTGCCAATCCTCAGGTATGTCCTTGTTTGTGGCTAGCCTTTTCCTTCACTGTGTTAGACACTTGGACTGTGGCATTTACTTATAGGAACAGATTAGTGGACTAAATGCAGTTTTGTAGAAATTTGTAAGCCTTCATATGGAGGCAATGGAGATCATTGCCCCTCCTGTACCAGCAATCGAGGACTAGCATAATGAACCTTCATGGATATATAAATGATTCATTATGCTGGAACTTATTAACAGTTTTAACTGGGATCTTTGCTTGTATAAAACCTGTTAAGGATATATCTAGACCCATAGAGGTCCAGGCTCATATTGCCATATATTGAGTGTATATAATCACTCTCCAAGTCTGCTGGTATTCTCAACCTCTCCAAAGGTAACATGGACTGATGGTTCAATTGAAAGGTTTAGAGCTCGCCTTGTGGCTCGAGGTTTTCAGCAGACTGCACAGGACGTGATTACGATGAGACACATACTCCTGTTGCCCACACGACTACAATGCGTACTCTGATTGCAGTGTCTGCTCTAAGATGGATGTCCAGAATGCCTTCCTTCATGGTGAGCTGCAAGAGGAAATTTATATGCATCCACCACTAGGTGTTCATGCTCCTCCGAGTCATGTCTGTTGACTTCGACGTGTTTTATATGGTCTCAAACAAGCTCCCCTTGCCTGGTTTGAGCTGTTTGTTTATGTGATGAAGTCAGCTGGTTTTTCTCAGAGTGATCATGATCTAGCTCTATTTATTTACCTATCTCTGCGAGGTCGAACTTTGCTTCTTATCTATGTTGATGGCATGTTGATCACAGGGGATGATATGGAGTATATTGCCCATGTGAAGAATCAACTTGGTGAGAAATTCAAGATGTCAGATTCGGGTCCTCAGCTATTTTTTGGGTATTGAGGTTTGCAATACAGTGAAGGGGTACTATCTTTCTCAATCCAAATACAGACAAGATCTCATTGCTTGATCTGGTATTTCAGATAATCGCACGGTTGCAACACCAATGGATCTTCACTTGCAGCTCCGTCCTGAGGATCCTTCTCGATATCGACATCTTGTTGGCAGTCTTATGTATCTCACCATTACTAGACCTCATATTGCTCATACAGTTCGTATGTTGAGTCAATTTGTGAGTGCTAGGGTGAAGAGGCAGCCATGCGACGCATCAACATAAGAATCTCGGTAGAGGCATCTGGACTGCGCTGGGAGTCTGAGTCTCCTGTGACTGGTGCTGCAGTACCCTTGGGCGAACGCCGACGAGCAATATCCTTCTTCCTGTAGCAAAACTGCTCCACATGACCATCCTTGTCACAATAGGTGCAGTCAAGGTCAACCTTCATCGTCACTCCGGAAGACGACGAGGATGAAGAAGACTGAGGACTAGTAGAAGTCGAAGCCGGTGGCCGAAGAGCAAGAACTGACGAAGAAGTCAGTAGATCAGCACCATGAAGATGAACCTCCTCAGTACGAAGAGCAGTGAGAGCCTCCAACATAGTGACACGAGGGTGACGGGCAACAAGCTGCTTACAAACTTGCTCAAATTCGAGCCAAAGACGTATAACAAAGTCGTAGACTCCATGAAGCTCCAGACGGGATCGCTGGCGCTGACAAAACAAGTACAAGTTCGGGGATCATGATTTTCTCCAGTATCAAAAGCAGCGTCCAAAGAGTCCAACTAACGCCACACCGTGGAAAATTGGGCGTAAACTCATCCACCGTAGAATCACCCTGCTGTAGTGACTCGAAGAGCAGCAAGATACTGAGAGTCACGCGAAGGCTCGTAACGATCCCGAAGATGCGACCACATCAGCTGCGCAGATGCCAAAGAGACCACTTCTCTAGTAAGATGCACTTCAATGCTCGCAATTAACATAGCAGAGGCACGAGCATGCGGTGTACTAAGAATTGTAAGACTTCATAGCCTCCTTATACTCATCGGAGATCTTATCAGCATCAGCAATACCTGTAGACGACAAAGACAGCGCCGGGGGATCAGGACGCGGCGGGTAAGGAAGCTTGCCGGTAAGAAAATCACAAAGGCGTTGCCCACACATGTGAATGCGCATGTGCTGGGCTCAATCCTGATAATTGAGCCCATCAGAAAGTACGGGGCACCAAGGAACAGAAACGGTGCCTGACAACCTTTTTTTATTCAATGCATACTGTCCCCGCTAACACACCACGCAGTCTCGATCGGGACCCGAGCGGGGCGGCAACGAACGGCGGGGGCGGTCGGCAAGAGGAGCCGAGGCGGGCTCCGGCAACAGGAATCGCGGCGGTGGACTCCGGCGACCAGAGGCCCGTGGAGGTCCGTGGCGGTGGGCTCCAACGTGGCGGCGGTGTTGAGAAGCCACGTCGGCGGCTCCGACCAGTGACCCACGAAGGTCCACAGTGGCAGGCTCCGACGCCGATGGCGGCGGCGGCAAGAAGCCGTGGTGGAGGACTCCGGCATCCAGCATGATGGGATTGGGAGGCAGATCGGGAGGCGGCGGCGGTGACAAAATCCAGCAGCGTCGAGAAGACGCGGCGGCCGGCTGTGCAAGGGATCTGGAGGCGACAACGGTGAGGCGACAGCAATGGCGACCAGGATGAGGCGCCAACAGCAGCAAGATCTAGACGGTGGCTATTGTCAAGAAAAGACGATGGGGACCAAAATCTAGAGAAGCGTGAGGGAAAAAGGCGCAAGTGCAACGCTGAGAGAAGGAACGACGGCTAGGTTAAGGAGGAAACCCTAACCCGCTCTGATACCATGTTAGGAATAGCACTTATGTATCGATATGAGGCCAGGGGCCAGTATATACAGAGTACAAGTAAACCCTAACACAGGGCCTAGGCCCATATGTACAAGGACAATACAGCCCATAAAGCATATACAAATTTAACAGTAGTCTCACAATTGGTTAGGCTAGACGATTTGGTTTGTTAAATGTTTCAAGTGCGCCTGAAATAAATTCCATGACACAATTATCTAATTTATTAAAAAAGGATTAAAAATTTAAAAGGAAAAGAAAAAAATGAAATGAACAAAAGGAGGAGGCAGAAGCAATGAAATTGGTGTGTATTCTAATGCAACTTTGGTGGTAATGTTGAAGTCCCAGCCTGCCAAAGTCAAGCTCAAATCGTTCGAGAAACTATGTTGTTTGTTTTGCTCTGCAGTTCTCATTGAAAAGGCAGAGCCAGGAAGCTGAAGTCAAAACAGAGCTTGACCTATAGATGTGCTTTGTCCAACTTCCTCTCCAATTATATTTGCTGTCTTCATTGAAATGTTTTTTAATTCTAGAATCATTAATTTATTCCACCGTTATTTCATGAAGTGGCCAGCGTGTTCTATTTGCAGTTCTCATTGGATGTTATGCATGCCATGATTTTAGTCTGCTTCCCATGATTTATATTCATATAAAAGAAGCATGCTCTATTATTTTTCAGGCACATTTTAATTACCCAACAAGGTTCAGGGACACTGCATGGGAGCATTCACTAATTCATGACAGGGATAAAGGACACTGGAAATGCAAGTGGTGCGGTTTAGAGGGTTATCATGGCATAACTAGATTGAAGTGGCATCTCGTTGGTTGGCTCGGTCGTCCTCAATGCCAAAAAATTCCAGAAGATGCTGCTAAAAAGATATGGGATCGAATGGTATTAAGGGGGAAGCAGAAAGCAGGATCAGGCCCACTTGACAGTCATGACATGCTGTGCTCTTCTAAGGGTTCACAGTTTGGTCAAGGGCATTTCACCATAGCAATGGAAGACAGTAGTTCTTTCCAAGCATTTGGTCAAGCTAATGATGGTACATCAAAATCATCTGATACATTATCCAATAATGCTCTACCATCACTGAAGAGTGCCAATCCTCAGGTATGTCCTTGTTTGTGGCTAGCCTTTTCCTTCACTGTGTTAGACACTTGGACTGTGGCATTTACTTATAGGAACAGATTAGTGGACTAAATGCAGTTTTGTAGAAATTTGTAAGCCTTCATATGGAGGCAATGGAGATCATTGCCCCTCCTGTACCAGCAATCGAGGACTAGCATAATGAACCTTCATGGATATATAAATGATTCATTATGCTGGAACTTATTAGCAGTTTTAACTGGGATCTTTGCTTGTATAAAACCTGTTAAGGATATATCTAGACCCATAGAGGTCCAGGCTCATATTGCCATATATTGAGTGTATATAATCACTCTCCAAGTCTGCTGGTATTCTCAACCTCTCCAAAGGTAACATGGACTGATGGTTCAATTGAAAGGTTTAGAGCTCGCCTTGTGGCTCGAGGTTTTCAGCAGACTGCACAGGACGTGATTACGATGAGACACATACTCCTGTTGCCCACACGACTACAATGCGTACTCTGATTGCAGTGTCTGCTCTAAGATGGATGTCCAGAATGCCTTCCTTCATGGTGAGCTGCAAGAGGAAATTTATATGCATCCACCACTAGGTGTTCATGCTCCTCCGAGTCATGTCTGTTGACTTCGACGTGTTTTATATGGTCTCAAACAAGCTCCCCTTGCCTGGTTTGAGCTGTTTGTTTATGTGATGAAGTCAGCTGGTTTTTCTCAGAGTGATCATGATCTAGCTCTATTTATTTACCTATCTCTGCGAGGTCGAACTTTGCTTCTTATCTATGTTGATGGCATGTTGATCACAGGGGATGATATGGAGTATATTGCCCATGTGAAGAATCAACTTGGTGAGAAATTCAAGATGTCAGATTCGGGTCCTCAGCTATTTTTTGGGTATTGAGGTTTGCAATACAGTGAAGGGGTACTATCTTTCTCAATCCAAATACAGACAAGATCTCATTGCTTGATCTGGTATTTCAGATAATCGCACGGTTGCAACACCAATGGATCTTCACTTGCAGCTCCGTCCTGAGGATCCTTCTCGATAGAGGTCCAGGCTCATATTGCCCTATATTGAGTGTATATAATCACTCTCCAAGTCTGCTAGTATTCTCAACCTCTCCAAAGGTAACATGGTATCTGAGCATGATTTATGCATAGGATTAGGGTTAGGGTTTCTCTAATCCTCCAATCAGATCTACGTCGCGGTCGGCCGACGTCCAGGCCACCGTCGTGGCCATCGTCCGTCCAGGCAGCCGTCACTGCCGCGTCAAGGCCGCCGTCGCGGCCCTCCTCGCCGCCGCCGTCACGGCCGTCATCCTGCCGTCGCGGTCGCGTCCAGGCCGCCATCGCGGCCCTCCTCGCTGCTGCGCTTCTCTTCGTGCCTTCAGGTCGCCGTTGCGGCCACATCCAGGCTGCCGTCGGTGCCGTCGGCCGTGTTAGATCTGGTCGCCGGGCTCCTCCTCCGCTTGCGCCACCGTCTACTTCTCGCCTGGACATCTCCTCGCCTCGGTCTAGACGTCAATTGCAGATCTCGTCTCTAGGCCCTCTTCTTTGAACCCAAGTCTCTAGGTCGCCGCTGTCGTTGTCTTCGGGTGGACCGTACTGTGTTCTTCCTTGGTCTTCCTTCCCCTTCAAAATGTCACAACCCACAATTATTGCTATTGACATCAAACTTGATGGGCACAATTACCGTGAATGGGCTTTCTCTGTCAAGACTGTTGAGAGGCTATGGCTTAGCCTCTCATCTAACTGATAATCCACCTGCTGTAGCTAATAAGGATGCTCCATCTGCTTCCGAGGCCAAAGCACTGAAGGATTGGCAGACAGATGATGGCAAGTGATGAGTGCCATTGTCACTAGCATTGAGCATTCCATGAGAACGAGTCTAGAATATCATGAGTCGGCGAAAGAGATGTGGGGTTATCTTAAGAAGAGGTATATTCAAGAGAGTGGTGCTTTTCAATACACTCTCATGAAAGGCATTTATGGTATTCAACAAGGGGTTATGTCTGTGGATGACTACTATACAACATTTAATCGTTTCATGGGACCTTTGATATCCGTGGTGCCAAAGAGTACTTCAAGGTGTGTGGGTTGTGATGCTAAGGACAAATTTCTAGACAACTCCATGTATCAGTTTGTTATGGGAGTGAGGTCAGAATTTGAGCTTGTACGTACACAGCTCCTCAATAATCCCACTACTCCATCTCTTACAGAAGCATTGTCTGCCCTGATTGCTGAAGAGACACGTATTCGTTCTCTATCACCTGCCTCTTTTACTACTCATGATAGTGTGTTGGCTGTTTCTCAGAAGCCTAAAAGTGGCACCTCAGAGGTGTTCTGCACTCATTGTAAGAAGGCTGGTCATTGTGCAGAGAAATGTCTCTCTTCATCCAGAATAGTTGGCTAAGTATCGTGCTTGTCGTGCTACCCGTGGTCGTGGGGTTTCTTCTGCCAACAAAGGTTCAGTGTCTGTTGTTGCTGCATCTCAGTCTCCGGACACTACTGCTAAGTCCTGGGTTCTAGATTCGGGTGTTTCCTTTCATGTGACTTCTGATAAGTCCCAGTTGGTTGCATGCAAACCGTTCAATGATGGTGCATCTGTTTAGACAGCTGATGGTACCTCTTGTCATATCTGTTTTGTTGGTTTTGATGACTCGTCTTGTTTTATTCAAGACCGTTAAAGCGGGGAAGTGATTGGGGTTGGCCATTAATACGGCCCTTGACGCGGGCGAGATGAGCTGTTGTCGAAGCTAGCGCCTAGGCTGTTATCGGAGCCACCGCCTATGAGATCTACTCTCAGTTTTGATTCATTTGATTGGATGAATAGAAAGATACATGACACATCCCTTTTATAGGGATAAAAGACTTAGCCCGTAAGAAACTACCCTCTAACTAATCTTATCCCATTCCTAACAAACTTATCTAATCTAATACCAACTATTAGGAGATCTAATCTAATTCCTAACTACTAGGAGGAAATTAACCAACCAGCGCCATAGGACGCGCTACAGTACCGCGGTACTGTTTATGGGCTGTGGGCCATGGCCATAATAGCCATCGCCGTAGAGGTTCTCCTAACCTCTACATCATGGACACATTGCGTCTTCCATCCTCCACTGCATCCGTTCCTCGTGTGGCTTCCACCACGTCGTTATCCACTTCCTTCAACAAGTGGCATCATCGTCTTGGTCATCTATGTGGGTCTCGTCTGTCCACTCTGATTCAGCAGGGTCGTTAGGTCATATTTTAAGTGAATCTACTTTTCATTGTAAGGGTTGCAAGCTTGGTAAACAGTTACAACCCCCATATTCCACCAGTGTTTCTTTCTCTGTCAAATCTTTTGATTTAGTTCATTCGGATGTGTGGGGACCTGCACCTTTTGTTTCAAAGGGTGGTTATAGCTATTATGTTATTTTCATTGATGACCACTCTCGATATACTTGGATATATCTTATAAAACGTTCTCAGTTATGTTCAATCTATCAGTCCTTTGTTCGCATGGTGCATACCCGATTTTCTACAGCTATTAAAGTCTTTCGTTTGGATTCTGGTGGTGAATATTTGTCATCTGCTTTTCATCAGTTTCTCATTTCTGAGGGTACCCTTCCTCAGCTCTCCTGTCCTGGTGCTCATGCTCAGAATGGTGTTGCTGAGCGAAAACATCGTCATCTTATTGAGATTGCTCGCTTATTTCTTCATTTGTTCCTTCTCATTTTTTTGGGTGAGGCAGTGTCCACAGCAGCTTATCTAATTAACCGGCAACCTTCCTCTAAACTAGGTGGCAAGTGTCCTGGTGAAGTTCTTTTTGGTACTCCTAACTATGATCATCTTCGAGGTTTTGGATACACTTGTTATGTTTTGCTTGCCCCTCGTGAGAAGACTAAGTTGACTGCTCAATCTGTGGAATGTGTTTTCCTAGAGTATAGTTTTGAGCATAAAGGTTATCACTATTATGATTCTTCCGCTCGCCGCATGCGAATCTCTTGTGATGTGAATTTTCATGAGTCACCCTTTTTTATAATCCTTCCACTCATTCATCATCCTCTCCATCTTCCATAGATTCCACCTCCTTTCTTTGTCTTCCTCCCATTAGTACTGATCCGTTTGCTCCTAACCCTACTCCTACCACTGATACTCTTGCTCCTGATTCTCCACCATGCACTCTTGTTCCCACCACAACCACTTTTGCTCCGATTTCCATTCTGGTGCATCCACCTTTCACACAAGTCTATACTCGTCCTTTCCTTCGTCCTTCTGATCATGTGTCCATTCATGTTCCCTGGGCCAGTCCTGATGCTCCAGCTTCTGATGATTTTGATCATTATGATGAGTTACCTGTTGAGCATCGATATAATCTTCGTGATCGTGCTAACATTGAGGCTCCAGATAGGTTGGGTTTTCCCGTGTGAGTGCTGCTGTTATTTCTGAGCCAAGTAATTTTACTAATGCCTAAGGAATTCCTGAGTGGGAATCTGCTATGTCTGAAGAGCTTGCTGCACTTTATCGTACGGGCACTTGGGATCTTGTTCCACTCCCAACTCATGCCAAGCCTATAACATGTAAGTGGGTGTACAAAATTAAAACCAAGTCTGATGGTTCAATTGAAGGGTTTAAAGCTCGCCTTGTAGCTCGAGGTTTTCAGCAGACTGCACAGGACGTGATTATGATGAGACACATGCTCTTGTTGCCCACATGACTATAATGCGTACTCTGATTGCATTGTCTGCTCTCAGATAGATGTCCAGAATGCCTGCCTTCATGGTGAGCTACAAGAGGAAGTTTATATGCATCCACCACCAGGTGTTTATGCTCCTCAGGATCATGTCTGTCGACTTCAACGTGCTTTATATTGTCTCAAACAAACAAACTCCCCTTGCCTGGTTTGAGCGGTTTGTTTCTGTGATGAAGTCAGTTGGTTTTTCTCGGAGTGATCGTGATCTAGCTCTATTTATTTACCTATCTCTGCGAGGTCGAACTTTGCTTCTTCTCTATGTTGATGACATGTTGATCACGGGGGATGATATGGAGCATATTGCCCAAGTGAAGAATCAACTTGGTGAGAAATTCAAGATGCCAGATTTGGGTCCTCTCAACTATTTTTTGGGTATTGAGGTTTGCAATACAGTGAAACGGTACTATCTTTCTCAATCCAAATACATACAAGATCTCATTGCTTGGTCTGGCATTTCTGATAATCGCACAGTTGCAACACCAATGGATCTTCACTTGCAGCTCCGTCCTGATGATGGAACACTTCTTGAGGATCCTTCTCGATATCGACATCTTGTTGGCAGTCTTGTGTATCTCACCGTTACTAGACCTGATATTGCTCATGCAGTTCATATGTTGAGTCAATTTGTGAGTGCTCCTACCTCAGTTCATTTTGGTCATCTGCTCCGCGTTTTACGCTATTTGAAGGGGACATCATCTCAATGTTTGTTGTATGCTCGATCTAGTTCTCTTCAACTTTATGCTTACTCGGATTCCACTTGGGCGAGTGATCTGACTGATCATCGTTGTGTAACTGGCTATTGTGTTCTTCTTGGCACTTCTTCTCTGACTTGGAAGCCTAAGAAGCAGACAGCTGTATCTCGATCCAGTAGTGAGACACAGCTTCGAGCACTAGCCACTACCACCTCAGAGATTGTATGGCTTCGGTGGTTGTTAGCTAATTTTGGAGTACCATGTCATATCCCCACACCTCTTCTGTCCTATAATGGTGGAGCCATACAGATTGCTAATAATCTTATGAAACATGAGGTTACAAAGCATATTGGTGTTGATGCTTTATTTACTCAGTCTCATTGTCATCGGAAGACCATTGCTCTTCAGTATGTGTTATCAGAACTGCAAGTGGCGGACTTCTTCACTAAAGCACAAACTCGAGAGCAACATCGTCTTCCTCTACTCAAACTCAATGCTTCAAATCCTCCTCGTCCACCTTGAGTTTGAAGGGGGTGTTAAGGATATATCTAGGCCCATAGAGGTCCAGGCGCATATTGGCCTATATTGAGTGTATATAATCACTCTTCAAGTCTGCTTGTATTCTCAACTTCTCTCCAAAGGTAACAAAACCTACCAGCGGTAGGCTGGCAATATATATACTAGCAGAGCATCAAGCTGTATATATACCTGGTAGAGACACTAACCACTAATTATCTTATTAAGCTGCATGCTCTAACCAGTTCATCCAAAAGCCTAAGCTGATGGGGAAGGTGGGCAATTCACTTATACTTTCCAACACTCCCCGTCAAGTGGAGCCTTATGCCTCAACACGTGGAAAGTAGGAGCGGACGACAATTACGTCTAAACTAGGACTCGAACTCGAGACCTCTGGCCCTGGTACCATAATAAGTTGCATGCTTTAACCAGTTCACCCAAAAACCTAAGCTAATGGGGAAGGATGGGTAATTTACTTATACTTTCCAACATATCTTTTAATGAAAGGACTCATTTTATTCTTGAAAAGAGTTAATTTTAAATCACCTCTTGTTTTGTAATATTTCCTCTGGATTAATCTGTCAAATACTGATCTTATCACGCAGCCGAACATCGACAATCCACATGAAAATGGACTATTTAGTAACACAAACAAATCTGAGAAGCGAACTGGAAGAACTGACTGTTGGGGTCACTGGAGATATGTTTTGGACGGATTGATGCATTTACCAGGCATACAAGAAGGTGCTGGCATTCAGAGTTGCATCCGTGATGTCCTCCTTTATGGTTGTGCTGAATTTGGAACAGTAAGTGGGAAGACTTAACGATCACTGGAAAACTACTGATGACGTCATATATTGTTGTTTTGTTCTCGTACTTAGTATCCTATGTTATTACTTAACTGCAAACTTGTCAAGCTTGAGTCCTTGAGAGCATGTTCATTGGATGGAAACATTAGGTTATCAACACATTCTGTTTTTGCAATTCTTTGTCTTTAATTCTTTTGATCATGGAAACACTATAATTGTAGTAATCTATTTATGGATAAATCATTGTGCTATCAGATTCCAATTATCTTTTCATGATTATAACAGGTTGGTGCCAAAGTGGAAATGGGTTCCGACAGAACAGTGTTGAGTAATGTAAATATTGCTGAGTGCCGGAATGTTCTTGTGGACGTTTTAAGATCAGAAAATTTTGCCTTGTTGTGCAATTTGCTTTGCAGAACTGTGCATCAAGATGAAGGAAGGACTAGATACTTTGATTTTAGTGTAATTGACTCAAGGATGAAAAATGGAGACTATGGTCGTGCACCCGGACTATTCAAACATGATTTAAAATTGGTAACAATTTTTCATCTCTTTAGTATTCACCTATTTTTCTAATTTTGTGTTACAGATACGATGCAAACATGCAAATTATTTTGTTATGTTGCTAATGTTATGAATATGACTTGAATTGATTTGTAGGCCAAAGGCCTGTATATATAGGGTGCAATGGAAAGCCTTGATAAGGTAGAAATGCCGAGATAGGAGCACATGATCTAACTATCCTAACATGATAAATGGCCCAAATTATCTCTCTAACACCCTCCCTCAAATGCAAAGCGGTGTTGCATTTCAATTGATCTATAGGTCAAGGGTCTGTATATACAGTGGGAAGCCTAGGTATGGAGGAAAGCCCAGATAAGGGCAAAGGATCTAATCTGTCCTAAAATGAGAGTATAGGACTCTAATTATATCTCGAACAGCTAACTTATTACAAGTTTTATCATGTGAAAATCCTTCTAATTCCATTTATTTGCTCCATCTTACATATATTCTTTGTGTGCACCACCAGCATAGGCTTCTATACATGCAAAATGTTATTTTAGCATTCCATAACTTGAGTTTCCTCAATTGAATAGCAAAATAGTATTAAAAGCTCATTATCCCAGTTCATCACCAATTCTAACAATTGAGATGATAATGATCATAATGAAACCATGAACTTATGAACTGTCAAAAAAGGTACTGGCTGAACCAAGTTTACTATATTCAGTTCATACTCAAATTGAGCACTAGATTAACTACCTTATCCTACCTACCAGATAGGAGTCTCACAAGTTCAATACCTAGCTTGTGCATTAACCCACAGTTATCTTTACTATATGTTTATAGGGTTGCAAGCACTTTTGGTCCCTCAATATAGCCCATGGCTTGTTTTTGCTCCCTGAGTTATGGAATTTCTTGAATTAGTCCTAGAGCTTTATATTTTTTTTGGTTCATTTTTTGTCCCTGTGCACAATTTTCATCTCACATGCATATGATGCAGCAATGGAAGGGCTTTGCTTTGTCATTGCGATTGAAAAAGACCAATTTGCCCTTATCTTATGTGTTCATGTGTAGACTATGCATGTTGTGATTTTAAGGTTTCAACTCTACTGTCTTGGGATGGGCTAATTTGGTATTGTGTCCACTGGCCAAAGCTCTTTCACTGCTAACATAGCATGTACATGAGACATAGTGCACGCGATGCAAAATAAGCACAGGGACAAAAGTTAGCCAATTGCATAGCAAGGGACAAAATGAGGCATGAGACATTGTTGCCAACTAAGAGTTCAGATATATGATGTATATTTCTCTTTAGCCTTCGTAAGCACTGTGTTTGTCACTCCTTATTCGCTAAGTTGAAGTTTAGTATACATTTTATTTTGAAGGCATATAACTTTTAACATGTTCTGTAGTGGTACATGGTAATTAACAGCTTTGGTGTTTTTACAGATATGGGAAGATCTTAAAATGGCTGGTCAAGATATCATTGACTTATCAAATAGTCTTTCAAACCTCACAGAAGCCTCTTATGCAAAGCAGGCAAGTATTTGATGGTTGGATTTGTTGGACTCGAGTGTTGTGCCTTTTGGTTTAGTTTTTTGTTTTTTGGAATGTCCTCTAGTAGTCTTCTTTGTTTCAACTTTCAATTAGGATAGGAATTTAGGATTTATATAAAATTTGATACATTTGCTTTTAGTAGCTCATTTCGATCTACATGTGATATGCATCTTTGGATTGAGATCTTCTATTACACTGTTTAGGTTGGAACAGAGAGAGGATCAAGTGATGTTGAAGAGAAGACCAAGGTGACAGTTTTGTTGCTAGCTTATTGCTTTGCTAACTTGTTTCCACTATGCCCTTGCCTTGCTCAATATTATGCTACCTACATTGCAGGAAGCAGTGGTGGGCAACTCTGAACCAAAGAACTTAGTTGAATATAATGCATTGGTTCTCTCGACTTCACAGGTCTTCAACAAGTTGGACCAACCAGATCCAATACATGTTTCTGATGCACAGAAAGGCAGTACCTGCAACCAATGTGGCCAAGAGGTTAGAGGTGTCAGTATCCTTACATGCGAGCGATGCATGCTAGTTTGGCACATTTCATGCATCGAGCCTCCTGCGCCATCTATTCTAACTGGAGGCTGGTCTTGTAAAAGCTGCAGCACCACCTCCATCGAACCAGCTGAAGGTAGCATGGTATTAGCCCATTACAAACCAAATTGTTTGCATGGAAATTGTGTTGTATGCAAGGGACTTAAGGTGCGCAAACATCCAGAATGCGAAGAAACTGTCAGTGAAGAGACACCTGTTGATAATTCTAGAGCAATTGTCATTTCCAGTATGGAGCCCATTGAGAGTCTGGATGTTGGTGGCTCATGCAAAATATGTGGAAATCCTGAAGAGGATGACAAGAGATTCTTGATATGTGGTCACATCCACTGTCTATATAAGTACTACCACATTCGGTGTCTGAAGTCTAAGCAGATTGCTAGTGAAGCGCAGTGGAACAAACCAGTCTGGTACTGTCCTTCTTGCCTTTGCCGAGTTTGCCTTTCGGACAAAGATGATGACTTGACCATTCTATGCGATGGCTGTGATGAGGCTTATCACCTCTACTGCATAACACCTCGCCGTACATCAATACCCAAGGGGAAGTGGTTTTGCTCATCGTGTAACGTGGAGAGAGCAAAGGAGGGGATGAGACAGTATGAAAAAAGAATGCTGAAACTTCACAGGAGGGATGATGCTAGGGTGCAAAGTAGGAACCATGCAGCTGTGGACATGCTACTTTTTGCTGCAGAGAAGCTTAGCACGGGTGAACAACATTTGACTTGTACAGATTAGTGGGGAGCCTGGATAGTGGATACCTGCAACCTTGTTGCACTACATTCTACCCTCACTACTCTTCAGTTCTGTAAGTGGATTCCTACTATCTGCCATCAGTTCAGACTCCACAGGTATGCTGCTTGAAGAACCTTTCTCTCCCATGGGGCTCTGAATGGCATGTGCTATTTGAGCTGACTGACAGAGGATGTGTATCCTTTAGGAAGTTGGGTTTTTTTATCTTTCTTTTGTTTCACCTCCTTGAGGTTATATCTTAATTGCAAGAACTTCTTTGCATCAGAACTTCAAGGAATGTTGAGTATTCATGTACAGTGTCAGTATTGGCTGAGGAATGGCGTAGCTTCTCTTATGTACTTTTGCAGGTGCAATTTTGTGGACAGGTTCCAAGTAAAGAGAGCACCACTTCTAAAAAATTGCCCTGGGTTTTTGCAAGGCCATCTTCTCCTAACAATAGAAGATTTTACTTTTCTTCATAGGCCATTTCCTCGTCATAAGCTGTAAAAAAAAAAAAAATCAGTTCTCCAGTGTGTTGTTACAATAGTTCTCTCTGAAGCAGCCTCTCATGATCTCACCTGACATGTATGTGCATCAGAGTGGACCCCGGACAAAGCACCATTGCTGTCTGCACTTGGGCCTTGTTTGTTTCGGATTAAATTAAATGAAATGAAATGAAAATTTGTTATTTTTGTATAGGCCAAATATTATAATATTTTGTTGTTATTTTTGTGAGGTTTTAAATAGTTCTTAGAGTTCGCAAAACATTTTTTTCATAATTTTTTGAATTTTTTAAAGCGTATTTTGAGTGGGTCACAAATTTGCTACAGTAAAACGCAACTCAACATTAATCTGAAACAAACAAGGCCTTGGTTTGCCATTTCTGAGTGAAGATGGACTGATCATGCTGCATCACGGTATCATCTCCTTACATTTGTCCATCGACAAAAATCTTAACTTTTAGTTTAAGGGGCTGTTTGGTTGCCCGCATCTAGGTTGGCCAGGCCGAGATGGTGCATGGAGCAGGTGTTTGGTTGCCTGTTTTACTCTGGAGCCAGGCTGTCCTCATGCATTTTCCCTGTTCCAGCCAAGCTCGCCATGAACAGCCGAATTGGCCGTATCAACTGATATAGGCTGAAGCCAAGGCACATGCATGCAAAGGCACATACTTCAATACTTTTTTAACTTGTTTTTTTCGCTATATCTTTTGATTAGTTTTTCGATTACTGAACCAATTTTAAAAATGGGTTCCTGACATTTTTTTCGAACAAAACTAGACCACACTTGCCATATAAATTTCAAAACTTTTAAAAAAAATTTGAATTTTTTATTATCTATTGTTTGTTTTGAAATTTTTTATTTTCGTTTTAAATTCATAGATTTTCTAAACTTATTTAAAAAAATTTATTTGCCCTACTCTTAAATTTGTGTGTCCCACTCTAATCTGTACGGTCAACCAAACAATATCTCTGCGCAGCCTGGCTTATCAGGTACAAGGTAACCAAACAACATCACTTGCATCTTCTCAGCCTGGGTCATCTCAACCTGACTGACTCATACTTGTCAGGCTAAGATGGTTCGTGCAACCAAACAGCCCCTAAGTGATCAGTGAGCAAACTGGTTAAACGAGAGTAGGATTTCCATATATTGTCTCGGTTGTTTTTTACGTAGGATTGCTTGAATCATGCCGCGGACAAAGTGTAACACCCAAACTCGAGCCAAATTTCAAACTTTAATCAAATTTCGGTGAAATTTAAATCTCAAGCGTTTCCTCTGATTGGTCCTCGTGTTGGGTCGTTTTTGGGCCGATTTCTGGCCAGGCCCACCTTAATTTTCTCCCCTGTTACTCTCTCTCTCTCTCTCTCGTCGCTTTCACTCTCTCTCTCTCTCACTCCCGGCGCCACTCAATCCCTCTATCTGCTGCAGTGTCGCGTGATATCTACCACAAAGGTGTTGTGGCAAGTGCCTGTGTCGCCACCTAGCACCACCGCTCTACCGTGCCGTGCTGGCGTCGCTGTGCCCGGCGCCCTCGCCGCACGGCATAAAAACCCCGTCGCCATCACGGTTCTTCCTTTTTCCCCCATTTGCTTCACTCCTAAGCGTCTCTGCTTTTCCCCTCCGTCCATGGCGACTCCCTGAGTTTCTCCGAGCACCGTCGATGCCGCCGGAGTTGTTGTATTGGCCGAAATTGCTCGTCGGACCGAAGTCGTGCCGACCTTGCCTCCGTCGATTCCTCCCTTCTACGGTACGATAATCCGATTCCCTGCGGCTAGAGCATCGTATAAGCCTCATCCACATTTCCCCTCAATCAATTTGGCTATAGCCTCGTCGGAGCATCCTCGCCGTTGTTGCCCTGTTCGGTGTCGCCTCGGAGTCGCGGGTTGCCAAGCCGATTCGGCTGCGCTCTGTCCTCTTCAAGGCTTCAGTAAGCATGCTCTCGTCTCCCCGTAGCTTCCTTGCCCATCAATTTGGTTGGAGTCGCATTGTAGCGCCGCCTCCAAGTGATGCCGAGCCGCTCCGTCGCCGTCGTCAATGGCGTCGTCGCGTCCGGTCACCAACGGTCATCAATACCTGTGTGCCGTATCCCTGAACCCATAGGTAGCACCTACATTCGCCTACATAGACCCTAACACCATTGAACGCCGGTTTTTTTCTCGGTTGCGTGCGCCGGCAGGAGGAAGATGACGATATGACGTCATCATCTCAATCCCTGCGCACACATGAGTAGCTGACAAAACGGTCCCACCTGTCAGCTGCTCTCTCTCTCTGCTCCGTCGCGTCCGTCGCGTGTCACCCGTTTTGAGTCGCTGTCCGGTGGGTCCTTGGCCCATGCGTCAGCTTAAGTGGAGGCGCCTTCCGCCCCAGACGCCTTCGACGTCATCGTTGGACGCGCCCGCGTCCGCGGATGGTCCGCGTGGCCATTCTGGGCCGTCTATTTAGATGGGTTGCGCTGGCTGAGCCGCGCTGCATCCCCGTACTCCGCATAGTGATGGGATTGTCCCATTACTGTTCCGAGAATTTTTCTCTGAATTTAGTCATTTGTAAATATCCCGAAATTGGTTATCTGATTACTAAAAATAGTAGTTTAGCTCCGAAAATTCCTAGAAAATTATAGAAAATATTAGGATCAATCTACATCTTAGGAAAAATATAATTTTTCCACTTATAAGATTTTATTTAAACAAATTAAAGTAGATGTTTTAGGCCTTATTAACCATTTTAGAATATAATTCTAAGGGTATTTTAGTAAATGCATCCTTAGCATTCATAATACCATAACAAAAGTACTTCCGTTTAGAATTGATACTCAGCCCTGCATTTTTGCATATATCTCAGTTAGAACAAATATTAATTTGAAATATTTTTTTTCTAATAGATGAACCAGAACAAGTGTTATCAGACGCAAGTCAAGCGCACACAAGTAATCCTCAAGGCGAGTTAACACCCCAGCTCGTTCTTCTACCCAGTTTTAATAAATTATCTTGATTAAATATAAAATTGCATGCTCGATATAATTTGAAATTGCCTACCTTGTTACGCATGATGTAATCATGCCCTATCGTTGTACACTTGTTTGTCGTACATGATTCCTTGATATCATGATTGCTTGATTGTCCACATACTAAATAAAATGTTTAGACTTCTTAGTTTTGGGTAAAAACTGCTTATACTTGCTTAGGTCTTACTGATTTAATTGGGTATCCAATCCCGCACTGATGAGCCAAAACTCACCAGTGGGCACAATGACAATATACATCATGATCATGATGGATTTTGCTCCGCATGTGTTGAGCGGCCATGCCATCCATTGAGCGGCAAGTCAACCGAAAGGGTGGTTTGGGTCACCGGTTCGCCGAAACTCGGTGAGATGGTGGTTCGCAATGGGGATTGCCGACCCGGAAATGATGGTGTGGTGACAGAAGATGGGATACGTGGGTGACTCGCTGAGGATATCTATGTAGTTTGCAAAGTTGGATTTATTGAACTCTTATTACAAACTCTACTCGACATCTTTTTGGAGATGTCTATTATAAAATGGCTAGATATAGATTTTTATCTATATATGTTAAGTCTAAATTTGGCTTTCCGCAAAGAAAATAACCTTAACTCCACCTGACAGGGCCTCAAATTTGCTTACCTTTGAAACCCATCTCGTGAAACTGCACTAGTCCCTGGACCAGTACACTAGTGCCTCACATTACATAGCTGGATCATCACATACAATGTCAAATGATATTTATTACAAACTAGAAATATCAACCTTGTTCTGGTACTTATTTACAACCATAAGTCTTGAAGACGATTATATTACAACAAAAGATTGTTTTCCTGGCGGAAGCTACACCTAGATTACATATGAGGATCCTAGGCTATGTATGTGACCTCGGGACTGCAGAAGAGCCTAAGTCTGCCCGGGATCATCAAACGCCGGATCACGCTCTTCATGGCACGCGTAGTCTCCATCTTCGGGGTCTCCATAATTTAAAAGAGTGAGTGGGTGCGAGGGTAAGTGCACAATCAAACCACACTTGCAAGTTAGCACCGTCCCTAATGCATACTAGTGATAAAGGCCTTATAGTGGAGTTGGGGTAGTTTTCTTTGCAGAAAAGCCAATTTTACAATTAACATATGTGCATAAAGCCCTAACCTAGCCATTTTCGAAAAGACATCTCCAAAAAGATGTCGAGGAGAGATATATCAAAGTTCATATACTTAATACTCACGCCACACAGGCACCCTCTACTTACATTTTCCGCGTCCCATCTTCTTTCACCACACCATCATTCCGGGTCGGCAATCCCGTTGCGAACCACTATCTTTCCTGAGTTCCCGCAAACTGCTGATCCAACCCACCCCGCTGATTGCCGTTCAACGGATGGCATTGGCCCCTATAGTTCACCCCGGTAGACAGGGTCAGATCTCTACACAAGAGACGGTATAATTCACCTTCCCCTCAGGATTGGCCAAAAGGCGACACAAGCCTAGGCCACACAAGCCTATTAGGTTACACAAACCTATATATGGTTACACAAACCATCAATCCTGCGCTTCCGCGCGATGGCCACACGTTGTGGTGTTAGGGACCAAGGCTCACACAAAGACAATGGTCGGCGGTTTCCCGCTGAGCTCAACACATGAACACCCTTCTAGCTGAGTATCGATCTTAGGTGAAAGTGCTAAGTTTGGTGTCTAGGAGGGCTAAGGAAGAAATTACCAAAATCCCCTAGGAAATCCCTATTTGGAAAATGTGAAAATGCTTATATTTATACCTTCCTTAATATATTCAGAGCCTCTTATCTATTCCAAAATTAAATTCACAATTTTCCCATGGTGTGGAGTGTTCCTAGTATTTTCTGGAATTTTCTAGGAATTTTTAGAGGTGTTTTACTATTTTTAATAATAAGAAATGTATTTATGGGATTATTTAAATCAACAATTCACTGGAAAACTGATTACAACAGTACTGGGCTAATCCCAGCACTGTGCATATCGCGGGGAGACAGCGGGGCCCAGCTCTGAGCGGCAGTACTTCCAGCCAGCGCGGTCCATCTGGCCAGCACGCGCCTGAGGCAACGTCCACTTATCTGGCACGTGGGCCACGTGTCCACCAGCCAGCGCCACAGAGCGGAACGGAGAGAACGGAGCGGAGAGAGAGACTGACGCGTGGGCCCCAGCGATCAGTGACCTATGTTTACACGGCTCAGAGATTGATGACGCTATCGTCGTCTTCCTCCCGCCGGCACACGATACTGAAGGAAAATCAATGGCTCGCCGGCGCTAGGGGCTTTGCCATTAGATGTATATGCTATATACGGGTTCAGCGGTTCTATGCCCATCTTTTGGTGCCCATGGCATAGCCGATGATGATGTGGCGGCGCCATTGCTGCCGGCGGCGGAGCGGCTCGGCCTCAAATGACGGCGACGCAGCCACACGGCTTTGGCCAAATTGAACGGCACATAAGCATCAGGAGGGGCATGCTTACCGTGGCCCTGGCGAGGACGGAGTACGTACGATTCGGCTTGGCAGCGTACGGTCCCGAAGCGGCTCCGAGCAGGGCAATGATGGCGAGGCAGCTCTGGCCAAATTAGTTGAGGGGAAAAGACCGTGAGATGGCAAGGAGTCTCTGGACGAAAGGAATCGGAAAGAAATGTACCGAAGAAGAAGAAATCGACGAAGATGGCTTCGGCACGGTCCAACTTCGACGAGCGATTCCGGCCAAAGTGCTTGCTCCGTCGACGTGAGCGTTGGACAAGGAGCTTAAGGCTTTGCCGTGGACGCAGTAGAGAAGACAGAAGCGCTTGGGAGCAATGGAAAATGGAAGAAAAAGAAAAACCAGGCGGGGGCGGCGGCGTCGAGGCCCAGCGATGCCAACACAACAAGGGCAAGCGGTGGGGATGCTAGGTGTCCTTTCAAGCTTAAGCCACAGATTGCATGCTCACGTGCGAGTGACACCGAGACAAAGAGTGGAGGCGGTGAGCGCGCCGGTGAGAGAGAGATCGGCAGGAGAGAGAGAGAGAGAGAGAGCAGAGGGGAAAGCAATTGGGCTGGGCTAGAGAAATGGGCCAGTAACGGCCCGGGAATGGCCCAATTCGGTAATGAATTTAAAATCTAAATTCCCCCAATTTGTTTTGGAATATTTGAATTACACCAAATTTTGATCAATTTCTCTCCATGGCTCTAATTTGGAGTGTTACACCACCATACGACCTATACCATATTATGCATTAAGGACGGTGTTAACTTGCAAGTGCGGTTTGATTGCGCACTTACCCTCACACCCACTCATCTTTTTTATGGAGATCCGGAAGATGATGACTATTGTCGGTACAATAAGTACCAGGGTATGAAGAGTCCAAGAGAAGACCAGGCGAGGGCCTCACGCGTCAGGCGGGCGATCAGGCTCCAGCGCGCGGGCGAGCTCCTCAGCGCGCCAGGCGAGGGCCCCACGCGTCAGGCGGGCGATCAGGCCCCAGCGCGCGGGCGAGCTCCACAGCGCGCCAGGCGAGGGCCCCACGCGTCAGGCGGGCGATCAGGCCCCAGCGCGCGGGCGAGCTTCTCAGCGCGCCAGGCGAGGGCCCCACGCGTCAGGCGGACGATCAGGCCCCAGCGTGCGGGCGAGCTCCTCAGCGCGCCAGGCGAGGCCCCACGCGTCAGGTGGGCGACCAGGCCCTTGTGCGCGGGGCGAGCGCGAGAGGCCCCTTTACTGTCAGATGGGGCCCGCGCGGCAGGAAGCGTCCCGAGGGGAGTCTTCCATGCGAAGGCTCTCCCCTGCTGCGAAGGACAGGCGCATTAAATGCGACGTCACGCGCGGATGGACCGAGGAAGAGATGATTACCGCCACAGTGACCTCTGCAGGTCTGATCAACTATCACTGTGGCTCTGCGGAATTGATCGACAGAGAGAGAGTTTACCGTCATTAGGCTGACCGCCCGCGTCAGGTGGTGCAAGTTGGGCCCGCCTACTCCCTCAGCGGCATGTTCACACGAGTCAGAGGCCACTTGCGAAGCACGCATGGGCAGCGCCGCTCGGCACAGTAGCAGCACGTTTTCCTCTCTCCGGTCTTGTCTCTCAGTGTACTCAATGTACTGTATTACCACCCCATTTGCTCTCTCCGCCAACCCACGGCTTGTATAAAAGGAGAGGAGAGAGAAGGGAGAGAGGAGAGGAAGCATTCTGTAACCATTCCCACACAACCACAACACGAAAAGAGCTAAGGCTCGGCAGGAGTAGGACTATTACCCGTCAGGGGGTCCGACCCTGGGTGATCTCTGCGTGTCGCTCCTCGCCATGCCCGACGCTCGAATCGGACCGAACTCGGGCTGATCGGCTAGCAGAGTTGAAATCTGATAGGGGTGTGATTCACTGTGGTTGAGCGGAGAACACGCCGTCAGTGGTGCGCCAGGTAGGGGGCGCTAGCATCAGTCCTAGTTCTTCGACTTTTTCTCGGGCAGCGATGGCGGGTCAGCAATCTGCGGTGGAAAAGGAAGCAGCCGCGGCCGCGACGTCGGCTGCGGCGATGGTGGTGGATCAGCCGGGCGGCAGCCTCCCGCCAAGGGTTGGCGCCCTAGCGGAGAGCAGCCGTCCTAGTCTGGCTAGGCGACGCCTGGCCTTGCAGGAGTGCTCTTCGGCACAAAACCTCCATGCGGCCAGGGCCCTACTGGACAACCCGCCAGTTCCGGTGACTCCGGACTCTCCGGCGGCGCCGTGGCTGGCCAGTTTGGCCCGCTACGTCGATGCCGCCGCAGCGGTAGTGCGAGCTCCGGGAGGTACGGGAACCAGCGTTTCCGCTTCCTCCCGTTCTTTTGTTTCTCCGCACCCCTCCCGCGGATCTCCTAGCGGGAGGGAGCGGGGCCAGGATGATAGGAGCCAGGCGACTCCTTCTGGGGTTCGACAGGGCAGACGCGGCGGTGGACCGGATCTCCGGGCCCACTTGGAGGACCGCCACCTACGACATGGAGAAGACCTGCGTGACAAGCTCCGCCGGCGACACGATCGAGAGCGCGACCGCGCCATCACTGCCGCTCGCGGAGGCCAGGAGGAGAGCCTTCGTGACGCCGCCTCGGCCGACGAAGGCGGTGCTTCCTCGGCGCCGCCTGAGCGTCGGGGGCGGCGGAACGAGGGGCGCGTGTAGGAGCAGGAGGCTCTAGACGTCGGATGCCGCGCCTTTTCGAAGTAGCTGCGTCGCGTCCAGTGGCCGGAGAAGTTCAGACCGGCCCCATCGAGAAGTACGACGGCTCCACCAACCTCGACCAGTTCCTACAGATCTACACCACGGTAATGCAGCCGACTGGGGGGTTGGGGAAGTTCTGGCGAACTATTTTCCCGCTGTCCTCACCGGCAGAGCCCGCTCGTGGGTCATGAACCTGCCCCCGGAGTCAGTGGGGTCGTGGAAGGAGCTCTCCGATCTCTTCATCACCAACTTCCAGGGCACTTTCAAGCAGCCCAGAGTCGAAGACGATCTCCACAATGTGGAGCAGAAGAAGGGAGAGACGCTGCGCGACTACATCCGGCGCTTCAGTCAGGTTCGCAACACCATTCCTGACATCTCCATCGACGCCGTCGTCACGGCTTTCAGGAGGGACGCCGAGACCCCAAGGTCAAAGAGAAGATGGCCACCCGCAAGATCAAGACAACAGAGGAGCTCTTCACTTTTGCCCACAAGTGCGCCCTGCAGGCGGAGGCCCGCTTCCGTCCGGCCGGAAGGACGGGGGCCGCTCCAGGCGGCGAGGCCGGGACCTCAAAAAATCCCGGTGAAAAGGACAAGAAGAAGCGCAAGGCGGCCGAGGCCGGGCAGGTCCAGGCCGCCGAGCGCGACGACGAAAACGACGACGACGGCCAGCCGCGCGACGGGCGCGGCGGGCGGAAGAAAGGAGGAGGCTGCGGCGGCGGCAAGAACGGTCCCCGCGGGGGCGGTCGTGACGGTCCGCGCGGCCGTGGCGAAGGGCGGCAACGCCGTCCCGGCGAGTGGGACGGAAGGACTTACTGCCCCATTCACCGAAACAGTTCCCACGACTGGCTGATTGCCAGGTCGTCAGCAAGATAGTGGACAAGCGAGTCCACGAGCAGCAGGAAGCATCCGGCAGCGACAAGGGCATGGAACCGGCTTCACTTGGTTTTCAACAGGCGGAGCGCGAAGTCGCCTTCATCCACGGCGGATCGGCCACCTATCCGTCTCACGCCTGTTTCAAGCGTGTGATGAGGGAGGTGTGCGCCGTCGTGCCCAGTGTGGGGGCTGCTAGGCAGCTGGTGTGGTCGGAGCAGTCGATCACATTCAGCCAGGGCGATCACCCCGCCAGTACCGCCGTCACAGGACATCTCCCGATCGTGGTTGCGCCCACGGTCGGGAACGTCCAGTTGGGGCGGGTGCTGGTACATGGAGGAAGCTCTATCAACCTCCTATCTGCCCGAGTCGCCAGCGCACTTCAGATTCAGGAGCAGGAGCTTTGGCCGGTGCTCCCTTTCTTGGTGTCACGCCGCGGGCTGAGTCCGTCCCTCTGGGGCGCGTCAGCCTCCCGGTAATCTTCGGAGGCTCCGACAATTTTCGTACGGAGATGCTCGAGTTCGAGGTAGCTGACTTCGACCTCCCGTACAACGCCATACTGGGTCTGTCGGCGCTGACCAAGTTTATGGCGGCCTGCCACTACGCTTACATGGTGGTCAAGATCCCAGGGCCAGCCGGCCCCATCATCGTGAAGGTGGACCACCCGGAGGCGCTCCGCTGCGACAAGGACGCTCTCGCTTTGGAGGGGGCGATCGACGTCCAGAAGGCTGAGGCCTCGACTCTGGGAGCTCCTCCGGCGAAGATCCGAGCTTCCCCCGGCTCGTCCGCGGAGGTTAAGACGATCTCCCTGAGTCAGTTAGACCCGGCGAGGACCGTGCAGGTGGGCGCTTCTCTCGGCACCAAATAGAAAGGCGCGCTCGTCTCCTTCCTCCAGTCTAATGCAAACGTGTTTGCTTGGCAACCGTCCGACATGACTGGGGTCCCCAGGGAGGTGATTGAGCATAAGTTGGCAACGTTCCCGGGCGCGCGACCGGTTATGCAGAAGGATCGGAAGCAGTCGGTGGAGCTCCAGGCCGTCATCCGCCAAGAGCTGGACAAGCTTTTGAGGACGGGGGTCGTTCGGAGCGTCGCCCATCCTAGGTGGCTGGCGAACCCCGTCCTCGTCGAGAAATCCAACGGGCGATGGAGGATGTGCGTGGATTTCACCGACCTCAATAAGGCATGCCCGAAGGATCCGTACCCGCTACCCCGCATCGACCTCATCGTCGACTCCACGGCGGGGTGCGAACAGCTATGCTTTCTGGATGCGTACTCCGGGTACCACCAAATTAGCATGGCTGAAGAAGATGAAGACAAGACTGCCTTTGTGACGCCCATGGGCGTCTACTGCTACACAAGGATGACGTTTGGATTGAAGAATGCAGGCCCAACCTACCAGAGGGCCATGCACATTGCTCACCGCCCCCAAGTCGGGCGAAATCTGGAGGTGTACGTCGACGACCTGGTGGTGAAATCCAAGAAGGGGGAGGACCTGATCAGTACTTCCTCAGGTTGGCGAAGGTTTCCTCCAAGTCGCCGATCAGGTCCTCCGCCTTCTTGGATTTCACCACTAGGTCGTCGACGTACACCTCCAGATTCCGCCCGACTTGGGGGCGGTGAGCAATGTGCATGGCCCTCTGGTTGGTTGGGCCTGCATTCTTCAATCCAAACGCCATCCTTGTGTAGCAGTAGACGCCCATGGGCGTCACAAAGACAGTCTTGTCTTCATCTTCTTCAGCCATGCTAATCTGGTGGTACCCGGAGTATGCATCCAGAAAGCACAGCTGTTCGCACCCCACCTTGGAGTCGACGATGAGGTCGATGCGGGGCAGCGGGTACGGATCCTTCGGGCACGCCTTGTTGAGGTCGGTGAAGTCCACGCACATCCTCCATCGCCCGTTGGATTTCTCGACGAGGACGGGGTTCGCCAGCCACCTAGGATGGGCGACGCTCCGAACGACCCCCGCCCTCAAAAGCTTGTCCACCTCTTGGCGGATGACGGCCTGGCGCTCCACCGACTGCTTCCGAACCTTCTGCATAACCAGTCGTGCGCCGGGGAACGTTGCCAACTTATGCTCAATCACCTCCCTGGGGACCCCAGTCATGTCGGACGGTTGCCAAGCAAATACGTCTGCATTAGACTGAAGGAAGGAGACGAGCGCGCCTTCCTATTTGGCGCCGAGAGAAGCGCCCACCTGCACGTGTTTGCATGGAAATTGTGTTGTATGCAAGGGACTTAAGGTGCGCAAACATCCAGAATGCGAAGAAACTGTCAGTGAAGAGACACCTGTTGATAATTCTAGAGCAATTGTCATTTCCAGTATGGAGCCCATTGAGAGTCTGGATGTTGGTGGCTCATGCAAAATATGTGGAAATCCTGAAGAGGATGACAAGAGATTCTTGATATGTGGTCACATCCACTGTCTATATAAGAACTACCACATTCGGTGTCTGAAGTCTAAGCAGATTGCTAGTGAAGCGCAGTGGAACAAACCAGTCTGGTACTGTCCATCTTGCCTTTGCCGAGTTTGCCTTTCGGACAAAGATGATGACTTGACCATTCTATGCGATGGCTGTGATGAGGCTTATCACCTCTACTGCATAACACCTCGCCGTACATCAATACCCAAGGGGAAGTGGTTTTGCTCATCGTGTAACGTGGAGAGAGCAAAGGAGGGGATGAGACAGTATGAAAAAAGAATGCTGAAACTTCACAGGAGGGATGATGCTAGGGTGCAAAGTAGGAACCATGCAGCTGTGGACATGCTACTTTTTGCTGCAGAGAAGCTTAGCACGGGTGAACAACATTTGACTTGTACAGATTAGTGGGGAGCCTGGATAGTGGATACCTGCAACCTTGTTGCACTACATTCTACCCTCACTACTCTTCAGTTCTGTAAGTGGATTCCTACTATCTGCCATCAGTTCAGACTCCACAGGTATGCTGCTTGAAGAACCTTTGCTCTCCCATGGGGCTCTGAATGGCATGTGCTATTTGAGCTGACTGACAGAGGATGTGTATCCTTTAGGAAGTTGGGTTTTTTTATCTTTCTTTTGTTTCACCTCCTTGAGGTTATATCTTAATTGCAAGAACTTCTTTGCATCAGAACTTCAAGGAATGTTGAGTATTCATGTACAGTGTCAGTATTGGCTGAGGAATGGCGTAGCTTCTCTTATGTACTTTTGCAGGTGCAATTTTGTGGACAGGTTCCAAGTAAAGAGAGCACCACTTCTAAAAAATTGCCCTGGGTTTTTGCAAGGCCATCTTCTCCTAACAATAGAAGATTTTACTTTTCTTCATAGGCCATTTCCTCGTCATAAGCTGTAAAAAAAAAAAAAATCAGTTCTCCAGTGTGTTGTTACAATAGTTCTCTCTGAAGCAGCCTCTCATGATCTCACCTGACATGTATGTGCATCAGAGAGGACCCCGGACAAAGCACCATTGCTGTCTGCACTTGGTTTGCCATTTCTGAGTGAAGATGGACTGATCATGCTGCATCACGGTATCACCTCCTTAAATTTGTCCATCTACAAAAATCTTAACTTTTAGTTTAAGTGATCAGTGAGCAAACTGGTTAAACGAGAGTCTCAGTTGTGTTTTACGTAGGATGGCTTGAATCATGTCGCGGACAAAGTGTAACACCCAAATTCGAGCCAAATTTCAAACTTTAATCAAATTTCGGTGAAATTTAAATCTCAAGCGTTTCCTCTGATTGGTCCTCGTGTTGGGCCGTTTTTGGGCCGATTTCTGGCCGAGCCCATCTTAATTTTCTCACATGTCTCTCTCTCTCTCTCTCTCTCTCTCTCTCTCTCTCTCTCTCTCTCTCGTTGCTTTCACTCTCTCTGTCTCTCTCTCTCTCACACACTCCCGGCGCCGCTCAATCCCTCTATCTGTTGCGGTGTCGCGTGATCGCTGCCACCAAGGCATCGTGGCAAGTGCCTGTGTCGCCACCTAGCACTCCACCGCTCTACCGTGCTGTGCTGGCGTCGCTGTGCCCGGCGCCCTCGCCGCACGGCATAAAAACCCCGCCGTAGTCACGGTTCTTCCTTTTCCCCATTTGCTTCACTCTTTGTCTCTGCTTTTCCCCTCCGTCTATGGCGACTCCCTGAGCTTCTCCGAGCACCGTCAATGCCGCTGGAGTCGCTGTATTGGCCGAAATTGCTCGTCGGACCGAAGTCATGCCGACCCTGCCTCCGTCAATTCCTCCCTTCCACGGTACGATTTAATCCGACTCCTTGCGGCTAGAGCATCGTATAAGCCTCATCCACATCTCCCCTTAATCAATTTGGCTAGAGCCTCGTCGGAGCATCCTCGCCGCTGTTGCCCTGTTCGGTGTCGCCTCAGAGTCGCAGGTCGCCAAGCCGATTTGGCTGCGTTCCGTCCTCTTCAAGGCTTCGGTAAGCATGTTCTCGTCTCCCCGTAGCTTCCTCGCCCATCAATTTGGTTGGAGTCGCATTGTAGCGCCGTCTCCAAGTGATGCCGAGCCACTCCGTCGCCGTCGGCAATGGCGCCGCCACGTTCGGTCACCAACGGCCGTGATGTGGGCACCCATACCTGTGCGCAGTATCCCTGAACCCGTAGGTAGCACCTACATTCGCCTACATAGCCCCTAACACCGCCGAACGCCGGTCTTTGTCTCGGTTGCATGCGCCGGCGGGAGGAAGAAGACGATGACATCATCATGACGTCATCATCTCAAGCACTGCGCACGCATGAGTAGCTGACAAAACGGTTCCACCTGTCAGCTGCTCTCTCTCTGCTCCGCCGCATGTCGCCCCGTTTTGACTCTCTGTCCGGTGGGTCCTTGGCCCACGCGTTAGCTTAAGTGGAGGCGCCTTCCGCCCAGACGCCTTCAACGTCACCATTGAACGTGCTGCTGGCTGAGCCGCGCTGCGTCCCCAAACTCCCCATAGTGATGGGCTTGGCCCATTACTGTTCCGAGAATTTTTCTCTGAGTTTAGTCATTTGTAAATATCCAGAAAATGGTTATCTGATAACTAAAACTAGCAGTTTAGCTCCGAAAATTCCTAGAAAATTATAGAAAATAGTAGGATCAATCTACATCTTAGGGAAAATATAATTTTTCCACTGACTTATAAGATTTTCTTTAAACAAATTAAAGCAGATGTTTTAGGCCTTATTAACCATTTTAGAATATAATTCTAAGGGTATTTTAGTAAATGCATCCTTAGCCTTCTTAATACCATAACAAAAGTAATTCCGTTTAGAATCGATACTCAACCCTGCATTTTTGCATATATCTTAGTTAGAGTAAATATTAATATGAAATATTTTTCTCCGATAGTCTAACTTGTTTCAGAAGAAGTGTTATCGAACGCAAGTCAAGCGCATACCTGTGATCCTCAAGGCGAGTTAACACCCTAGCTCATTCTTCTACCCAGTTTTAATAAATTATCTTGATTAAATATAAAAGTGCATGCTTGATATAATTTGAAATTGCCTACCTTGTTACTTATGATGTAATCATGTCCTGTCTTTGTTACACCTGTTTACCATACATGATTTCTTGATATCATGATTGCTTGATTGTCTACATACTAAATAAAAATCTTTAGACTTCTTAATCTTGGGTAAAAACTGTTTAGACTTGCTTAGGTCTTACTGATTTAATTTGGGTATCCAATCCCGCACTGATGAGTCAAAACTCACCGGTGGGCACAATGACAATATACACCTTGATCATGATGGATTTTGCTCTGCATGTGTTAATGTGATATTGGTTTGCGTTATGGGATAATGGAAATGTGTTTTTATGAATGGGATGATGCTATGTGGTTAACGGGAAACGGGACTAGGAATGTTGGAACAGAAGGGTGATGGGCAGAATGGACCCAGAAGCGATATCTGTATGATATCTATCTATGTAATAGATATAAATGTGAAGGTGGAATAACTGGGTGGAGTACCGACTCGCTTGGAGGGGTGCATATGTGTTATGCATAGCGGGAAGTCGTTGACCTTTTCTCCGAGGGGAATCGGTTCCTAATACCACAACGTGTGGCCATCGCGCGGCAGCGCAGGTTGGGGGTTTGTGTAACCATAAGCCAACCTAAGGGGAAGGTGAATTAGGCCATCACTTGTGTAGTGATCTGACCCTATCTACCAGAGTGGACTATAGGGACCATGCCATCCGTTGAGCGGCAAGTCAACCGAAAGGGTGGTTTGGGTCACCAATTCGCCGAAACTTGGTGAGATGGTGGTTCACAACGGGGATTGCTGACCCGGAAATGATGGTGTGGTGACAGAAGATGGGATACGCGGGTGATTCGTTGAGGATATCTATGTAGTTTGCAAAGTTGGATTTATTATACTCTTATTACAAGCTCTACTTGACATCCTTTTGGAGATGTCTATTATAAAATGGCTAGGTATAGATTTTTATCTATATATGTTAAGTCCAAATTTGGCTTTCCGCAAAGAAAATAAGCTTAACTCCACCATATGACTTATACCACTATTATCCATTAAGGACGGTGTTAACTTGTAAGTGCGGTTTGATTGCGCACTTACCCTCTCACCCACTCACCTTTTTTACGGAGATCCAGAAGATGATGACTGTGCTTGCCATGGAGATAGAGATCCAACGTTCGGAGATCACGACCAATCTTAGGCTCTACTGCAGTTTGGAATCGCTTACGTAGCTTAGGAATCTCATATGTAAATTAAAGTAAAGTTTCCAGCTAGCGAACTCTCTTTTATTGTAAGATAACCAAAGTTTTGGCACTTTTGTTGTTTCCTAGTACTAAAACTTGGTTAGTACTCTCTGAGTGTAATAAATTTCAGTTGGTGTTGTATGAGATGATACAGCTATGTAATGTGAGACACTAGTGTCGGTGTTTGATACCAGACATATATTGTGTCTCACGGGAGAATCGTAGTTCGGTCAAGGGGAATTTTCGTCGCTAGCTCGCCTCAACTCACAATCACAGGGAGGCGCCGGATTTACCCAGGTTCGGACCCCCGATGTGGGTAATAGTCCTACTCCTGCGAGAGTGGTATTGACTGAGATCTGGAACGCTCAAGCCCGAGAGCTCTTACAATGGCGTGAGTGTGTATGGCTTAGGATCCAACCCTCTCTTCCTCCGCCCCCGAGACCTTTTATACTGGAGGGACGGACAGATGGTCAGAGAGAGAGAGAGGAAGAGAGAGAATGCGGTGGATGTGGCCCACAGACTGGGCTCTAGCCGCCGCAAGCCGTCCGCTTGCTCCTGCCGACACCTACTTCATAAATAACTTCCTCCGATCTCCTGGTCGGACGAGACGTGGGAGGCGCCTGACACTGTCACCACTTTGCCCCAGTCACCACACAGTGATGGAATGACCGCTACAGTGCGTCGGACAGGCAACAGTGTAACCAATCATCTCTCTCGGTCTTGTACGCCCAAATCCTTGCATTCAATGCGGTAGATACGTTGAACGTTGGGGAAGCCTTCGCCGGGAAGCCTCCTCTCTGCGCGTATGCGCCTGCCAAGTGGGACCTACGCCCTCCTGCTCGGCCGAGGCGCCACGCGTCCTGGTCTGCTCGGCATGGGGGCCTGGTTGCCCGCTCTACGCCGGGCTGCCACGTGTCCTGGTATGCTCGGCATGGGGGCCTGAACGCCCACTCTACGTCGAGCTGCCACGCGTCCTGGTCTGCTCGGCATGGGGACCTGAACGCCCGTTCTTCGCCGAGCTGCCACGCGTCCTGTTCTTGATGCCTTGGCGTTGGTACCCCGGTACGTCGTGTACCGACAGTAGCCCTAGGGCCCACTTCGAGACGGGAAACGTCGGTGCGGGAAAAAAACCCGTGCCGGCGGAAGGCGAATCGTTGGGGGGACCTCCACTTTCTGCTGCTCCTTTTCCCACGTGACTGCGCTTGCCTTGGAAACCGCTGTCTCCATCCGCGCGAAACGAGGAGGCAGGGGAACCAACAGATTGTGGGCGAACACGCGCCGCCGCGGGAAGCGAACCGTCCCTAAGCACAGCGCGCCTATAAAAGAGGGGACTTAGGCACGTTTTGCCGCTTTACGCCAGTTCCAGCCTCTTCACGCTCCAGCCTTCTTCTTCCTTGCTCCCAGCGCCCAAAAAAGCTCTTCACCACGCCACCTCGTCGCCGCGCCTCGTCGCGTCGTCGCACACCTTCTCCTTCTCCCATGGCATGCATTCTTCCTCCGTCGACGCAGGACGAGGGGGAGATCCGCATCCTCCAGAATTTTGCACCGGCAAGCACTCTGCGCCTCCGCGCCAACACCGTAGCGCCGCACTGCCAACCAGGAGAGATCATCTCCTTCTGCTGGGCTCTTATGGTGGGCCTGGTCCCGCCATATTCCTAGTTCTTCACCATAGCCCTCGGATTCTACGAGGTGCAGTCACTGCACCTCCCCCAACTCCATCATCCTTCTTTCCATCTTCGCCCACCTCTGCGAGATGTTTGTGGGGGGTGAGACCCAACCTTCCACTGTTCCGCCACTTCTTCGTCCTACACTCCCAGCGGGGCGAAGGCGCCATGGGGAGCTGTCACTTCCGCTCCCGCCCCGAGACCTCTAGAGCCTTCATCAACGTCGCCATGAGGAGCACCTGGAAGGGCTGGAAACAGTCCTGGCTCTACGTCGGCGACAACAGTGGCCTGGACGACCTGGTGCTCCCCGAGGGGGCGGCGGTGCCCAACGCCGAGACGTGGGAGACGGCGCCGGAGGATGCGCCCTGGCTGCGCGTCATGATCGCCCGCGTCGAGGGACTCGATTGCGGCGGGCTCACCGGCACCCAGGTGATAATGGATTTCCTAGCACGGCGAATCTGCCCGCTGCGCCACCGGGAGCGCGTCGCATGGATGTACACAGGCGTCAACGACTGCACCCGTCTCCACCCTGGTGGTAAGTATCTTGACCTTCTGCTTTGAATTATGCTTGATTCCTATCTTTGTGTTCTGATTCCTTTGCGATTTGGTTTTCCGCCATCTCTTACAGTCGCAGGAGAGGTGTCGTAGGACGTTCTCCTCACTTGGGTTGCGGGATTGGTCCCGTAATCTTCCATCGGCCGCCGCCGACCTGCTGCCATACTCCCACTTTGCGAGTGGGAGTTGAGGGAGCGCATCACACTCCTGGCCGAGATCCCGCCGATGGAGGCCACTGGACCGGCCATCCAGCGGGAGCTCGCTCCTCTTCAGATTTGACATCAGCCCCCACGCTATGACCGCGCCAGCGGGAAGTGTCCTGTGGGGGATGACGGCGGCGGAGCGGACCCCAAGAGACTTCAGGGCAGCTCTACGCCGCCACCACCTTCTTCGCCTCCCGCAACCTGCGGGAGGTCCTCTGCTGATGCCGCCGTGCTCCCCGCCAGCGGGACTGCGGCGGCAAGTTCCGGCGCGTCGGAGACGCTGCCACCACCGGCGGCGTCCATCACCGGCACGATGGCCGCCCCCGGCCTGACGGCTCCGGCGGCCGCCTCTCTCCCAGCGGCCAAGACGGAAGCGCCACCTGTCGCTGCCGGCGCGCCGACGGCCACCACAAGGCCCTCGGCGCCACCAGCGCCGGGACCGACCGCTAGCGGCCCGTCGGCTGCTCGCCCAACTCCGGCACTGGGGATTTCCTTGGCCCTCTCGGCCTTCCGCTTCGGGGGACTCCCTGCCAGGTAAGCCCTAACAAGAAAATACTTTGAAACTTAACTTTTCGGAAACACCTACTTAGCCTTTTTTCTTTCCTTCCAAAGGTGACACCGGCGCTTCCTCCAGCGCCAGCGTCCCGCCGATCGTGCCGGCACCAGTGCCTGCAGATGTCGCCATTGAGCCGCCACCCGCCATCGAGGCAAGATGCCCTGGCGTGGACCCAGGACAGACCCTTGAGCTCGGCGCGCCAGCCGTCGGCGACGCCGCCCTTGACGCCCTTGTCGCGACCGTGCGCGTCTACGCCGTGACGCAAATGAGCCGCGAGGCTCGCCTCCTGCAGACGGTCAAGACGCTGCAGGCTGACCTGGCGCGGGGGTGTGCCAGGATCAAAGAACTGGGCAGCCAGCTCCAAGCTGCCAATGCCGCCGCGCAGGCTTCGTCGGCCGATGCTGTGGCGGTGCGCGACGAGCAACGCCAGCACCTCAGCTTCCTCGTCCAGATGCTGCGCCCGACCTACCGGAGCTTTCGCGAGATCCTCCGGCCTCTGGGCGCCAAGCTCCACGAACCGTAGGAGCCCACGGCGGCGCAGTACGCTCTAGGATTCACCCGCGCCGCCGAAGCCCTTGCCACCCTACCGAAGCTGCTGAGGGAACGCTCCACAAGCAACGGACGGGCCGCCGCTGCCGGGGTGGCGCGCTACATGCTGGCCTGCTATGCCAGCCGTGACGCCGCCTTCGACTTGTCCGTGGTCCGCGCTGGTGTGCAAGGGAGATTCGGCGCGGCGGAGGCGCGTCTCACCGAGGGTGTCGATCATGTGGCGGGGCCGATGCATGCTCCACCGACGAAGAGGCGGAGGAGGCCGCGCCCGCGGAGTGACGAAACTCGCTCGGGGCCTGCACTTTTGCTTAGCACGCGCTTAGACGTGTTTGACTGTAAATTACCTTTGTTCATTAGTCCTTGAATTCTGCACATTTACTGTTCTGCATGCTCTTCTGCGCCCAGTCTCTGATATGTCCTGCGTGATCCGATCTTGTTAGTCTTTGCGAAAAAGACCAACGCTCGAAGCAAAACAGAAAGCACAGAGCCGCCACAGGGTGAACAGGACGCTCCAGACAGTGAGCGCACGCTTTCCTTAGGTCGCGTGGAACTTAAATCCCCGCAGTCTCTTTGGATTCTTCTCAACCCCGCGCGGCGCAGGCGTAAGACTTTTTAGAAGTGATCCAGACGCCGGCGCCCTCGGTGGCGACTGGCGCCCAGGCCAACCGAAAACGCTGTGCCAGATACGACATCAAATCGTCCGCCTTTGCCCAACGTGGTGTTAAGTAATCACTTTTACTGTCAAGGGGCCAAATGACCAGAGTACTCGCGGCCAGGCTGCCCGAACAGCACAAAAACAGGAGCAGAAAACAGCTCTGAAACTTGGACAGAGAAAAGCCTGAACTGCGAAAGACCGCAATAGCAAAAGAGGGAGACTACAAAGGGACTACTGGCAGCCCCCAGCCCCCTGGACGGCTAGGGAAGAGGAACTCTTTGCTAGCCGACCAAGCAAAAGAATGACCGCTGCTCTTACTGCCCCTAAGGGTAGAACTTCCGCAGCTGCTCGATATTCCACGTGGTGGTCAGCACCCGGCCGTCCTCCATGGCGAGCCTAACTGATCCTGGGCGAGAGACTGAGACCACTTTATAGGGGCCCTCCCACTGGGGAGACAGCTTGTTGTGCCCGGCCTGCGACTGGATCTTGCGCAGGACGAGGTCGCCCGCTGCCAACGCCCTCTCGCGCACCCTCGTAGCATGGTACCGTCTTAGGGTTTGTTGATATCTTGCCGCCCGTAACGCTGCTCTGTCACGGACTTCCTCCAGGAAATTGACATCTTGCAGCCGGCGCACTTCTTGATCCTCTTCATTGAACGCCGCCACCCGCGGCGATCCGAAGGAAAGTTCTGATGGAAGCACCGCCTCTGTTCCGTATACCAGGAAGAAAGGAGTTTCTCCCGTGGCTCGGCTCTGAGTGGTACGCAGCGCCCATAACACCGTGGGGACTTCTTCAGCCCATCGCTTCCCGCGCTTCTGCAGCCGATCAAATGCCCTTGTCTTGAGTCCCTTGAGTACTTCGGCGTTGGCGTGCTCCGCTTGCCCGTTGCTTCTGGTATGACCAACAGATGCGAAACAGAGCTTGGTGCCCATGCTCTCGCACCAATCTTGGAAGTCGGAGCTCTCGAACTGAGCGCCGTTGTCCGTGATGATGCGATTAGCGACGCCGAAACGCACGAAGATGCCGCGCATTAACTTCACCGCGGCTGCCGCAGTGATGTCCTGGACAGGGACGGCTTCGATGCACTTGGTGAATTTGTCGGCGGCGACGAACAGATGGGTGAAGCCCCCAGTAGCTCTAGGGAACGGCTCCAAGATATCCAGCCCTCAGACCGCGAATGGCCAAGAGAACGGAATGGTTTTCAGCGCTTGGGCTGGTCGGTGGATCTACTTGGCAAAGAACTAGCACGCCTCGCAATTCCTCACCAGCTCGCAAGCATCCTGGAGGGCAGTGGGCCAAAAGAATCCCTAGCGGCGCACTCGACCGACCAGAGTGCGACTGCTCGCATGGCTCCCGCACATGCCTCCATGGATATCAACGAGCACCTTGCTCCCCTCTTCCCGAGTGATGCACTTTAGAAGAATTTTGTTTCCGCCCTGACGATACAGGTCCCCACCTATCAGGGCGTAGTGCTTGGCCTTTCGCGCAATCTTCTCGGCTGAGGCATCATCGCCGAGGATGTCTTGGTCCCGCGGGAAGGCTAGGATCGGAGCCATCCACGTACTCTCCCGGCCAAGAGTGGTGACCTAACGATGGCCGCCGATGTACTCCGCCTGGCCTAGCGTTGCCACCTTAACTGCCTCGGCAGTTGTTCCACCTTCCCTCCCTGGACTGGAGGCTGAGGCAGCTATAACGTCGTCCCCACCAAGCTCGGGGGCTGCAACGGACGGCCGCGGTAGTCTTTCTTCAAAGACTCCGGCCGGAACAGAGATTCACGAGGAAGCGAGCTGGGAGAGAGCGTCGGCAAGGTGATTGTCGCGCCTAGGGATGTGCTCGAAGCCCAGCCCGTCGAAGTGACGCTCCATCTTGCGCACCTCCGCCAGGTACGCCGCCATGACAGGATCTGAACACTGGAACTCCTTCCGCTCCTGATTGATGACGAGGAGTGAGTCGCCCTTGACCAGCAGACGCCGCACGCCCAAAGCGGACGCAGCGCACAAGCCGACGAGCAAACCCTCGTACTCAGCTACATTGTTGGTGGCCTTGAAATCCAAAACCACCGCATACTGGAGCGTGTCCCCGGCTGGGGAGACCAACACCGCCCCAGCCCCCGCGCCCTCGATCTTGAAGGAACCATTGAAGAAAAGGATCCAGGGCGGGGCGACCGGCAATGCTTCAACTTCAGGAGCGATGGAAGACCACTCGGCGACGAACTCCGCGAGAGCCTGCCCCTTGATGGCAGTACGGGGGGGGCGAACTTGAGATCGAACTCCCCTAGCTCCATGGCCCATTTGGCGACGCGGCCTTCAGCTTCTCGGTTGTGGAGGATCTCTCTCAGCGGATACTCCGTGTACACCGTGATCTCCCGTCCTTGAAAGTAGTGCCGCAGCTTCCTTGACGCAACCAGGACCGCGTAAAGCATCTTCTGGTGTTGGGAGTACCTCGTCTCGGCATCATGGAGAACTTCGCTAACATAATAGACCGGCCTCTGGACGCCTTCCCTTTCCGCCACCAATGCCGCGCTGACGACTTCAGGGGTGGCCGCGATATACATCCAAAGCGGCTCTCCTGGCTCCGGCGCAACGAGCACCGGAGGGGAGGATAGATACTTCTTCAAATCTTCAAAAGCTTGCTGCGCCTTCTCGTCCCACTCGAAATGATTTGTCTTCTTCAGGAGCTTGAACAGGGGCAGGCTCTTCTCCCCCAGGCGGGCTATGAACTGGCCCAGGGAAGTCAAGCAGCCGGTGAGGCACTGCACCTGCTTCAGTCGAGTGGGCAGCTTCATGTGCTCGATGGCGGCGATCTTTTTCGGATTCGCTTCAATGCCCCGATGGGACACGAGGAAACCCAGCAGCCTGCCGGATGGGACGCTGAACAAGCACTTCTCCGAGTTGAGCTTGATGGAGTGCTTCCACAGGTTGGCGAAAGCGGCGACCAGTTCTTCGCTCTTCCTCGCCTTCACCACGAGGCCGTCCACGTACACCTCGAGGTTCCGGCCAATCTGCGGCCGATGCGCAATGTGCATGGCACGCTGATACGTCGGACCAGCATTCTTCAACCCAAAGGCCATCCGGGTGTAGCAATACACGCCCATTGGGGTTACAAATGCGGTCTTCTCTTCATCTTCTAATGCCATGCTAATCTGGTGATACCCGGAGTACGCGTCCAGAAAGCACAGCGACTCACATCCCGCCGTGGAGTCGATGATGAGGTTGATGCGGGGGAGCGGGTACGGATCCTTCGGGCACGCCTTGTTGAGGTCGGTGAAGTCCACGCACATCCTCTAGCGCCCGTTAGATTTTTTGACGAGCATGGGGTTGGCGAGCCACTCAGGATGAGCGACCCCCTGATAATGCCCGCGCTGAATAGCTTGTCCACTTCTTTGCGGATGGCATCCTGCCGCTCTAGCGACTACCGTCGGACCTTCTGCATGATCGGGCGCGTGCCAGGGCGTGTAGCCAACCGGTGCTCAATCACCTCCCTAGGGACCCCAGTCATGTCGGATGGTTGCCAGGCGAACACGTCTGCGTTATACTGGAGGAAGGTGACGAGCGCGCCTTCCTATTTGGCGCTGAGGCTGGTGCCCACCTTGACCGTCTTGGCGGGCTCGGCATCGCTCAGGGAGACCACCTTAACCTCCCCAGACGAATCGGGAGAGGCACGGGTCTTCGCCGGAGGTGCACTCGGAACAGGGGCGCCCGACGACTGTGCACAGACTGCGCCCGCCAGGTCTAGCGCCCTCCGATCACACCGGAGGGCCTTGGGCCTGTCCACCTTGATGACAATGGGGCCACTGGGCCCCGGAATCTTCACCACCATGTATGCATAGTGGGTTGCCGCCATGAACTTGGTCAGCGCTGGCCGACCGAGCAGGGCGTTGTAGGGTAGGTCGAAATCGGCTACCTCGAAGTCGACCATCTCCGTCCTGAAGTTGGCCGCGTCTCCAAAGGTTACTGGCAGGCTGACGCATCCCAGGGGCATCGACTGGGCCCCTGGGGTGACTCCATAGAAGGGCTGAGTTGGGATGAGCTCACGCTCCGGTATCTGCAAAGCCCGGTACGCATGAGAGGACAGGAGGTTTATGGAGCCCCCTCCGTCCACTAACACCCGCCCAAGCTTCACGTTCCGGATTGTGGGAGACACCATGACCGGGAGGTGATCCAGGCCGGCGGTGTTCTCTGGGTGGTCGGCCTGGCTGAAAGTGATCGGATCCTTCGACCATTTCAGCTGCCTCCTCGACCCCAGGCTTGGTATGGCGGCGCACACCTCCCGCAAAAACTGCTTGTACTTCGCGTTGGAGGGGTAGGTGGCGGAACCACCGTGGATGTACGCCACCTCGTGCTTTGCCCGCTGGAAACCCAACGGGGCGGGGGTCTTCGTCCTTGTCGTCCTTTGGCGAGTGGCATTCCTGGACTCGCCGCTACACCAGTTTGCTCACGACATGGCAATCCGCCAAGTCATGAGCGTCGGACCGATGAATGGGGCAGTAGCCCCTTCCGCCTTGCTTCTCACGGCGGTCGCCACGCCGATGGTCACGGCCGCCCCAGTACTCCCGGCGTGGCCCTGTTGCTCGCGCTGGTCGTCGCGCCGATCGTCACGGCGTGGCCGGTCCTCCTTTCGCTCGCGCTCGACGGCCAAAGCATGCCCAGCTTCGGCCGCCTTGCGCTTCTTCTTGTCCTTCGCGCCGGGGTTCTTGGAAGTCCCGGCGTCCGTTGCTCTGTTGCCTGCCGGACCGGACAGGCGGTCCCGGGCCTCCACCGCCCTGGCATACTTGTGCGCCAGACGGAAGAGCTCGGAGGTAGTGGTGATGGTGTGCGTGGCCATCTTCTCCCGCATCTTGCGGTCGCGTACGCCCCGCCTGAAAGCGGTGATGACAGCCTCGTCGGAGATCCTGGGGATCGTGTTCTAGCAGTGACTGAACCGCCGGATGAAGTCCCGCAGCGACTCCCCCTTCTTCTGCTCCATGGCGTGGAGGTCATCCTCCACCCCGGGCTGGTCGAAGGAGCCCTGGAACTTGGTGATGAAAATCTTGTACAACTACAGCCACGAGCCCACGGAACCGGTGGGCAAGTTCATCAGCCACGACCTGGCCCCGCCCGTCAGGATCGTGGCGAAGTAGTTGGCCATGACCTTCTCAGAGCCCCTGGCCACCTGCACCATCGTAGTGTAGATCTGCAGGAACTCTCGAGGGTTAGTGGTACCGTCGTACTTCTCGATGGGGCCGGACGAAACTTGCTGGGCCACAGCACCCGACGCAAGTCCCGCGCGAAGGCCCGGCACCCAACCCCGTAGGCGGGGCGGGCACGCTCCCCTTCCTCCCGGCTCGAAGACCGCCGGGAGGCAGAAGAGACGGAGTCCTCACGACAGACGGGGTCTGCACGGTCACTGCTCCCGTGGCCCTCCTGATCTTCGCACGCCGCCCGGGCCTGCTCTCTCTGCTGACGACGCCGAAGCATATCACGGAGGTCACCCCCGTTTCGCTGGCGACGGTCTTCGAGACACGTTCTGAGGTCCGCACGACTTTCCCGGCCCGTTCGAGGCAGGAGAGGTGCTAGAGACGCTGTAGGCGCGTCCACCTTCTTCTTGCCCTTCTCGCTCCTCGTCCGGCGGCCTTCGCCGAAGGGGGAGGACGAGCGAGAGGCGTACGTTCGCGAAGGGGTCGCCCCCCAACCGCTCGAGGCCTCGACTCCCTCCGCGGCCGCACCCACGAGCTGGGCAAGGTCGCTCAACCACGGCGCCGCCGGTGAACCCTCCGCCAGCGGAAGAGGAGGGTGATCCAGCAGGGCCCGTGTTGCGTGGAGGTTCTGGGCGGGCGTCGCCCGCTCCAGAGACAGCCACGGCCTCACCAGGCTCATTCCCACCGTCGCCTGAGGGTTGTCACCCTGCCGAGGGGGAGTGGGTCGAACTTGGTCCGCTACCTCCTGCTCCCTTTGCCTGGATGGGGAACCGTCCATCACCTCGCTGCCGAGGAGGCTGCGGACGATCTCTACTCGAATCCTGAAAACCGAAGAAACCGGGAGACGAACTAGCAACTATCCCCCTACCTGGCGCGCCTCTGTCAGTGCTTGATACCAGACAGATATTGTGTCTCACGGGAGAATCGTAGTTCGGTCAAGGGGAATTTTCGTCGCTAGCTCGCCTCAACGCACAATCACAGGGAGGCGCCGGATTTACCCAGGTTCGGACCCCTGATGTGGGTAATAGTCCTATTCCTGCGAGAGTGGTATTGACTGAGATCTGGAACGCTCAAGCCTGAGAGCTCTTACAATGGCATGAGTGTGTATGGCTTAGGATCCCACCCTCTCTCCCTCCGCCCCCGAGCCCTTTTATACTGGAATGGACGGACAGATGGTTAGAGAGAGGAGGAAGAGAGAGAATGCGGTGGATGGGGCCCACAGACTGGGCTCTGGCCGTCGCACGCCGTCCGCTTGCTCCTGCCGACGCCTACTTCATAAATGACTTCCTCCGATCTCCGGGTCGGACAAGACGTGGGAGGCGCCTGACACTGGCACCACTTTGCCCGTGTCACCACACAGTGATGGAATGACCGCTACAGTGCGCCGGAGAGGCAACAGTGCAAGTAATCATATCTTTCGGTCTTGTACGCCCAAATCCTTGCATTCAATGCGGTAGATATGTTGAACGTTGGGGGAAGCCTTCGCCGGGAAGCCTCCTCCCTGCGCGTGTGCACCTGCCAAGTGGGACCTACGCCCTCCTGCTCGGCCGAGGCGCCACGCGTCCTGGTCTGCTCAGCATGGGGGCCTGGATGCCCGCTCTACGCCGGGCTGCCACGTGTCCTGGTATGCTCGGCATGGGGGCCTGAACGCCCGCTCTACGCCGAGCTGCCATGCGTCCTGCTCTTGATGCCTTGGCACTGGTACCCCGGTACGTCGTGTACCGACAACTAGTATACTGGTCCAGGGGGAACCAGTGCTGTTTCACAGTACGGGTTTCAATGGTAAGCAAATTTCAGACCTCGTCACAAAGATCGCATAAAAACAAGATAACTAGTTAGGTATGCATGGTAGCCCGACACCCGACCCGACATCTCAACTTATTTTTACTGGGGAAATACAGATGCAGGTTTGAGCATTTTCCATTAAAAATAAGCTTTTGTGGCACTCCAAACATTGAAATCTTTACATTTTCCCACTCCTCTCTTGTAACTGAAACTGTTTTCAGTTTTTTGACTCAAAGCACATCTGAATGATCTTAAGTGCCCCGCTCCCATTGTTAAACTGGTTGGGATGATTGCCGTTCCTTGAATTGTGCAGAGCTATCAGATTGCGAGAAATCTGGAGGAAAAAAAATAAGGATAGCATTGTTATGTTTTGTGCTGTTTGAATTAATATAGGAAGCTCAATAAAATCATATAAAAATACCAAAAAATTTAGAAAAATATGTAGAAACCAAATATTCAATAAAAGTATAATGTTTGTATATGTAATTATATGCATTTTTTTTGTTGAAGAGTATCTTTTATTGATTAAAAAAAGAATTTAGGAAAATTTTGTTTGTAGAAATTAATAAAAAAGCAATAGGTAGGTATGCATTTTAAATGTTGAATTTAATTTTTAAAATTACAATAAAGGTGAAACTAACTTTGAATTTTAATTTAAAAAATGTAAATGAAAAGGTAAAGCTAACGTCCCTATATTTCTCTAATTTTCTCCTTTTCCTATAAGCCAGACTTATTTTCCATAAAAGCTCAAACTATTTAATCAATAAAAGATATCATAGGACAAATATATATTTTTTCATACAATTATGCACATAAAATTATAGTATTTGGATTCTATATAGTTTTCCAAACTGTTAGATATTTTTATTCTATTTTTTGATATTTCTATGATTTTCTACAATTTATTTGATTTATTTGAATTTATTTTTTGAGAAAATTGGATGCCATGTCATCTAAAACCATAGACACTAGTATACTGGTCCGGGGGGACTGGTGCAATTTCACAGAACGGGTTTCAAAGGTAAGTAAATTTGAGGCCCCATCACAAAGATCATATAAAAACAAGATAAATAGTTAGGTATGCATGGTAGCCCGACACCCGACCTGACATCTCAACTTCTTTTTATTGGGAAAATACAGACGCAGATTTGAGGATTTTCCATTAAAAATATTATTTTGTGACACTCCAAACATTAACATCTTTACATTTTCCCACTCTCTTATAACTGAACCTGTTTTCAATTTTTTGACTCAAAGCACATGTGAATGGTCTCAAGTGCCCCGCTCCTATTGTTAAACTGGTTGGGATGATTGCCGTTCCTTGAATTGTGCAGAGCTATCAGATTGCGAGAAATCTGGAGAGAGAAAAAAAAAGGATAGCATTGTTATGTTCTGTGCTGTTTGAACTCTGATATTTTTTTTGTTTGTCTTCTGGTGCATTATCCAAAGATTTGATGCACTGCTTGGTTGTGGTGTTTTCGAATTGCTCAGAGGTGAGAGACCCGGCCCATTCCCAATTTTACACCAGCAGGGTGCAATTTGGTCAGTCAACCCAAAATACAGCAGAAAACTTTTTTTTTATTCATGGCAGCAGAATACGTGGTGCCTGTCAATGCCCGAAAGATCTTGACACAAGTGTTTAGAAATCGGGGGCAGATTGCAAATCTCTCGTGCCTTTTTCAGCTGGTTTAGGTAACATCACTTGAGTCATGGAGGGAGGTGGCATCCCATGTAGAGCTTGGAAAGGTGTCATACCCAGTGAGGGGTGAAAATTAGTGTTATATCACCACTCAACCAGAGAAAACCAAACCTTCCATTTCTTGGGCCTTTCGAAGGTCATGCATCTTAGATAATTTTCAACACACTGATTTACTCTTTTAGTCTGGCCATCAGTTTGAGGATGGTGAGCAATGCTAGATCTCAATTTTACGTAGTCCAAACTTGGATGGCATATTGGTATCATAATGCTTTTCTTGACTAAAAGATATTTTATTTGCAATTTTACAAATGTATTACAATTTCTAGCACTTTTTTAAAGTTACATTGGCTGTCTAGAAAATAAAATAAATTAATGGATGAATGGGCTGAAAAGGTAGATTCATGTTCAAAGTGCAGAGTGAGAATGCCTACAATGTTGAGGGATTGCCTTCACATATGTAAATATGCCGACACAACCAAATCCTGTCTAGCCGCCTCATTTGTGTGCTATTAAAGTCATCCACTGCATGCCTTAAAAGTCCAATCAACTTGGCAGTTGGGAGTACACATTGTTGATCTCTTTTGGTCGAAGATCTCACATCCTAGCCCTCAATCCAACCGTCCACGAGGACTGACTTCAAGTTATATGCACAAATAGACAAGATAACACTTTGTTGACACAAAAAATTTTCTACTTGACCCAAATAAGATCTATATAGCTGGTACATTAGCTCAAATCTTGGCATAATCATTTGATAAACATCATGCTCAAGCACAAACAATTAAACCATCAAAAGGATCAAACCATAACACCGGGACGGCCAGGCTGACAAGCCCAGAGCAACCGCACATTTTCCTTCTATTGCGTCACAAATTGTGGCCAAATTAGTCGGATTGGTCCAAGTAAGCCGACGACCCCCAATGTTCTTCATTCAAATTTAAAGTTCCTCTACAAGCTCAAATTTACTACAAATACTGTCAACATTTTATTACGTTCTCTCTCACATAATCACGTTCCATCTTTGACGTTGTCTATCACGCTAAGGTGTCCGCTATTGCAAATATTTGGCTAGTATATGTTGCTTGATATTAAGTTGCATTTTTACATGTATATGATAAATCGTGCACCAAAAACAAATAGTTATTTCAACAATCTACTTAAGTTGAAAACATTAAAAAAAACTTCATTTATATCTAACCGAAGTTGTACCTTACATTAATACCATAGAGTAGGATCATCTTCTCTATTTAGACATCAAGAACAATAGATTAAAACCTCACGCCCAAAATGATGGGTCGCTTCCGTGTGAGTGCACATCACACTCTTTCTTTCTTTAAAAGTTCTAATTGTTCTTCATTTTTTTTAAAAAAAAATAGTACTAATTTAGTCCTCCATTTTTGGTCCCTAAACCTGAGACGAGCTAACTTGGTTCTCAAACTATTAAAACTAAAATCGGTCCCTTCACGAATCATGAGTCATGACCGGTCACCACATGATTTGATAGCTTTTCGTTGATGTGGCATCCACATGGATATTTTTATTTCCTAAAAAACATGGATAGTTTTATTTTACATGGCATCCATGTAGATGGGAGAAGGAGAGAGGGGGCATGCAGTCAACAATGTTCATCCATGTCTAATGTTACATCACTCAAAACTTGTCTCATGTAACGCTCAAATTTGTTCGGTTTTAATAGGGCTAAAATGGGGCTAAAATGAAAATTCATGGATAAATTGGTATTTTCTCTTTTTTTCATGATAATAACTGTTCTTAATTATGGATTTAGATTGAAAAGGGTTATGTTGTACCCTTCAAGTAATATTCAAGCAATGCACCTGAAACCAACCCTAAACCTAGGTTTTCAATTTCACAATGTCAAACCGACCCCAAACCTAGGTTTTCAATCCACCGCCAATTTCAAATTTTGTATTTCAAACCTTCACCTAATTCAACTCAATTTTATAAATCTTTTCTTGGGAACAGAATTGAATAGCAAAACGAAATTTGGTGGTTTGTTAAAAAAAACGAAATTTGGTGGGCATGGCGGCGCACCACGCATCAAAAGGACCTCCTCCTCCTCCTCCTCCTCCTCCTCTACTTTAGGATCCCTTCAGTCCACCACCCAATCAACCATTGCATCTGCGTGCTTATACATGTCTAGAAGATGCCATGTTTGGCCCCCAAGGGACCAGACCGATAGGCTTTCTGATCTCTTTGCTAAACCCCACAAGGACATCCTAATTGCTGCCTGCCTACCCACTGCCTGGTACTAATATAATTCTGCATGCATGCCACCCGTTAGCTATCTAACTAGCTTTACAGTGGGATTGTGCCATGTAATTTATGATCATTAAGTAGGTGTGAAATGATGCTCATGTGTTGAGGGGGTATTATTCAAGGGTCGTATGATGGTGTCTCGTTGCATGTTAATTGGGTGGATAATTTGGGTAGGGAGTATGTATGTATGTAACTATGTATGTAGAGCTTTCAATGGATGTGTTGCATAATTGCATTACATGGGTCTATTTGTTTAATCAGGGAAATCGGGCTTGTCAAGATCTAGACTGTCCGACACAAATTGTGAGCAAAATATTCATTCATATTCCATCAGTTTGGTAATGTCTACGACGTGGACTTAAAGTAGGCCATTTATATTTTTTTACTTAAAAGTTAAAATTGCTTGGGTTTAATCCCAAATTTGGTGGCTTTGGCGGTAAGAGCATTCCGAACAATCTCTCTATTCCACCAAAAATACTACTCATGTCTAATGAACAATGACATGAATAGTGTTTTAGGGATTGGATAGAGGGACTAATGGGGATGCTCTAATATATTAAGATTGTTTGGGGCGCAATAGCTTTGCATGAATTTTGTAGCAATAATTTGATTCCGCAAGAATAAAACAGACCTAAGTTTTTGGGAGCCATTACAAATCAGACGTATGATCTAGTGAAAAAAATCGAACCCAAATGCTAACCCTAACCCCAACACGACCGTGTGGTGGTCGGAGAGGATGAAATTGACTTTGTAAAACATTTATGCGACTAAGGATTAGCAAACTCGTCGTGTATTTGCGCATGTTTGGTCGGTCGCCAATTTTTTTTTATATAAATTCGTGCCATTTGGATACAGCATCAACGATCGATGATAAAAAGAACTTGCTGTCAGAATCAAAGTGTCCGGGCCAAATATGTTCTCCCGATACCGTGAACTCTACATTCTTCCATTCATATTGCATTTCCACTCTCCACAATTTTCTTGCATGGACTTGTTCAGTGATGGATCCAGGATTTTGACAAGATCCGACAAATAAACAAGTTAATAGTAAGTAATAAAAGAAATCTCACAACACCCAATATCAAAGTGAGACTGTCCAAATATTCTTCTTCCTGCTTCTTGAATCCTTTAAACATCACATGTGCTACTCTTTACCATTGGTTTTTAAAATCCTCACCCTCTATTTTAAGGTTCCGGTGGTGAACTGGTGAGTGGTGACTGAGGTACTCACCCTCCATTTTATGTTTTATCCTTTAGATTTCTTGATTTTACATGCATACCTCAGTTTTTATGCATTTTGACTCCTACGGTTTTTCGATTTCGTTATCAAAGCTACGTTAACGTTTCTCCCACAAAGTTCCCTGGCTTCATATATTACGTCGTCGTCGTCTTCTTCTTTTGCATTTCCACAAAGATTTCTTTCAGCGATTTACACATGCAATCGACTAGTAGACCATCAATCCTTTTGTGCTAAAGCAATCCATGCAGGTATGGACCCCAATGGATCGGCGACTCCAACAGTAGTGAGAAGAGGAGCAGGAGGACTCGTTGGAACTTGCGAAAAGATGGCCGCAGCCGCAAGAAAGACAGGAGGAGACTGAAGTCTGAACATACTAAAGCCGGCCGGCGACCATTGCACTAGTGCATTCATTCTCACTCCAGCTCTGCACACGAATCCTCTTCGAACGGCTGTTCAGACCTGATCGATGTCGATCTCAAGCAAAAGATGCAGTTCCTGTGCCCAAGAGATCGCTGTTTCACGGAGAGAAGAGTTGTTATTAAACTCTCTCTCGTCTCTGCTACAGCAGTATGTAGTAGTATGAGTGTATGTATGGCCATCATTTGTCTCCTCGGCTAGCCATGCATGCTTACCTAAACACATTGATGACGCGATCGATTGTTCATCACACGCAGGGGCAGGACTCAGCCAACGCCATTCTTTTGTAGGGCCAGAAGGAGGAGGGGACGTAGATTTTGAGGCCTAAAATGTAAGGGATCCTAGGCGAAATGATCTCCTCAAAAGTTGGATTATGCCCAATTGTTTGCAAATAATTTGTTAGAAAATCAGGGCTGGAAAATTAGCACCCTGACACTGGATTTGTGTGTCAATTTTTATGTAAGTATAACATATGGAACCATTTGAGTCACTGAGAGTGGGTCCAAGTGTCATGTAAGTAAATGCGAATTTTAAATAGTGTGTACGATAGCCGTAGATTATTTATCGGCTAAATTTCCCTCCAGGGGTTGGAGACCATTATGTCACTGGATGAAATAAAATTAACAAACCATAGTAATTTGGATAAATCTTTTAAAAGTTTCCTTATTTTCTTTTTGATTTACTTTAGTTTCAGGTTATGACTGTCTTTTTTTAGATAATGGGATGTTACTCCCACTTGGCTATCTTCACTACATTTTTTTTCCTTGAAGGAGCCACTTCTACAAGCATGTTCGGAGTGGTTGAGTTGAATCAATAAACTAACTAATCTGAAATTAGTTATGTGTGAGGTTGAAGAAATAAGCTAACGGAATGAATAAGCTAACTTCTATGCATAAGGTTTTTAGTAGTGGGTGCTTGGCTTTCCTTTTTATAGTTACTCGAAATTGGAAATTGGAAGTGGCAAGATAGTGACAGATAGGGATGAAAATGGATTTCTTACTGTCCAATACTGGGCAGATCATATTTGTTTTATATTATTTTCTGAATATGGATACAAATACAGATAACTCAAACATGAATATGGATACAAAAGTTATTGAATGAGAAGGTAGAATGAGTACGAACCAAATTCATGATGGATCATGGATATTAAAAATGCCTAAAAAACACATACTCTTATATACTTCACTAACAAACACATGGCTGATGTTTCCACTAAATGACTGATAGAACATGTGAAATATGCATAATCCTCCCACTAAGCAACACATCAATAGATATAGCTAGCTCAAATAAATGAGGGTCAAATTGATTATGGTCCTGAGAGATCATGATTGAGCCAGTGAGTCCTAAATGTCTAAGTAATAGTTCAAGTTCATTTCAAATTCAAATAATTTTAAATATTGTAAAAGTTTAATTCTTGCATGGATGGATTGATTTTATATGAATTAAGTGGAGTTAAAATGTTGAAGTTATGCCCTTTAAAAACAAACATAAGAGGAGCTCAATTTTATAAAATCCTGATAATATTTCATCTTCAATCCTAATATCTATATCTGCATATGTATATATATTGGCGAGCGCCAGGCGTCGGACGTCTGGCCGGGGCGAGCGCCAGGCGTCGGACGTCTGGCCGGGGCACTCGCGCCGGACTAGCCCCGGCCGTCCGATTGCCGGCTACCACGCCAATCCTAAGCGCTGCATTGCGCCCGCGTCCGTGCGTTCCCAGTGACTAGCTAGCAGTGCAGTTGATCGTTTTTCCAATTAAACTTTTGATTTTTGAACAAAAATCAAATAGTGTTCAAAATGCGTGGAATAAATTTCATAATTCTTCTAAAATCGAGAGCAACCAATTTTAAATACTTTTTAAATTTTTTGTTTTTTTTTCACTTTTTCAATTTTTTTGATGTGAAACTAGGAGAATGCACTTATGAAACTTACACCTATACTGATGAAACTTGGCTGTGTGCGCCATATTGGAGTCTTCGACTAGTCTCCGACTAGTCGGAGACTAGTCCGCCTAGTCGCTAGTCACTAGGTAACCGACTGACTACCGACTAGCGACTAGGTGAACACTGCTACGTACACGTAATAGTTCAAGTTCATTTCAAATTCTAATAATTTTAAAATATTGTAAAAATTTAATTCTTGCATGGATGGATTGATTTTATATGAATTAAGTGGAGTTAAAATGTTGAAGTTATGCCCTTTAAAAACAAACATAAGAGGAGCTCAATTTTATAAAATCCTGATAATATCTCACCTTCAATCCTAATATCTATATCTGCATATGTATATTCCATCTGCAATCTTGTTATCTACTCCCTCCGTTTTTTATGTAAGGCATATAGTTTGAATAATCTTGTTTAGAAATATAAGGCGTGCATGCAATTTTTTTATGTTTTTCTTATCTACTTTTATTTATTACACAATTCTCTCATGTATTAATGATTAACTCTCCCATACGTCGTTCTCTCTCATATTTCAAAACATTTATAACATGGTAGCATGCTCATTTTCTTTTCACTTTCTCTTGATTTCAAAACTTCCTTAATCTATGTGCCATTTCAAAATACATCGTACATAAAAAACGAAGGGAGCATATATGTATCGGTATGTAATGGGTATTGCACTACCGTATCTATATCTGTATCAAAAAAAATTTATTTCTATTTGTGTCCTAAAATATCTCATTTCTATTTGTTTCCTAAAATATCTCTAAAAAAAATGTACCGACAGCATCCATATCTCAATCTAGTAAGATCGGTTGAAAACTATTTGATTTGTTTTCGTCCCTAGGGATAGATGGTGGAAAAGTGGCTAGCCGGCGGAGCTTATTGGTGTTCGGGTGCAGAGGAGATAAATTGCAATAAATGAAGATGAAACGGAGAATGTATGGTTTTATATCTGTTTGAACCGATGGATAAAAAGAAGAAATTTTTAAAAAGAAATAAGCTGAATAACACGAACAGTTGGAGGATTTTTTTTTTCGGGTTTGCTATTTTGCAGGCGCATTGAATTTGCGAAATCATGCAAGCATACAAAATTACACTAAATTTCTACTGTTTTTCCACATTTCTATTTACTGGAAAAAATGTTTCGTGATAGTGGAATTTTTTGCACAATGTTTGATCTAAATTTCTACAGTTTTTCCACATTTTCATTAACTGGGAAAAAAATGTTTCACGATAGTGGTTTTTTTTTTGCACGAGGTCTAATTTATTATAGATTTATTTTGTTTTCTGTTTATTACTGTTTTTCCATGATGCTCCTGCTTTTGCCTGTGTCGGTCGTTGGCTACGTGTACGCGGCATGCGCTTGCACAAACGCTGAAATTGCAGACACCTGCCTAATAGTGCCTCCCTAATTTAAAAAAAAAAATCTGCGGAAACTTTTGCGTGCATTTAAAATCTCACGAACCGTTTGGTCCAACAAGTAGACATACAGGAGATCTGCAGTTGAGAGTGACGGTCAAAAATGAAACTTTTATAGCAGTAACTTGGCTCACGGAGACTTAGCAAAATGAAACTTGTTCTGTTGTTGATGTGAAGCAGTAAAAGGTGGGATCTCAGGTAATTTCCTAAATTTGTCTCTAGAAAGAACACGGGCACCTACCCTCCAAAAAGTAGAGACACAAGCTTCTCAGGTAAATGTTGTAGACCTTTCCATGAGCATAAAAATAGTTAAATGGGAACCGCTTTCCTGCCTGAGCACCGCCACGCGTGACGCGTCATCAAGAAACCTTATAAAACCGATGAGTCCTGAGGTCCGTTTCTTTGAGCTGCAGCTTCTCTAAAAGTTATTTCTGAAAAAACTTAAAAAAAAACTAGCTTCTGCGAAAAGCTCAGTTCACAGTACAAATTGGTCTTTTGGTGGCTTTTGGCTTCTTTAAAAGGGGTTTAAAAAGCTGGCAGGTTTTCTTAAAAAAAAAAAAGCTGGCAGGTTGTTTGAGCTTCTGGCTTCTGAGGTTAAAAGCTGGCTAGAAACTCAAACAAACAGGTCCTAAATGTCTAACTACACGTAGTTCAAGTTCATTTCAAATTCAAATAATTTTAAGATATTGTAAAATTTAGTCATTGCATTGATGGAAACTTATGATTTTATATGAATTACGTGGAGTTAAATGTTGAGGTTATGGCTTTTAAAAACGAACATAAGAGTAGCTCGATTTTATAAAATCCTGATAATTTCCATCTCCTAATATCTATATCTGCATATGTACATTCCATCTATATATATCTGTATGTAATGGGTATTGCACCACCGCGGGACATTCTAGTGTACTCCCTCTCAAGCCCCATGTGGTGAGAGTAACGATAGTGCATCGTCTATCATATGATTGTTGCGTCTCTGTGAAATAATACACTAGGAATAGAATCCCATTGTATGTTTGAGAATAGAATCTCACTGCCGCCACCACGCGCTCTCCAGCAATGACCGCCGCCGCGTGTCCTCGGCGATTGCCGTCGTTGCTGCATGGCCCCATGGTCATTTTCGTGCTGTGCGGCCCCACGGCATCTGTGGTCGCGCGCCCAATGGCCGCCTCCGTCGTGCGTCCCCGGTGACCACCGCCGCTACTGCGAGGCCCCTCGGTGCACGCCGGCACGCTGCGTGGCTCCCTAGTGGTCGCTGGCATGCGCTCCTCGGCGGACGCCGCTGCAGCCAACCGACGACCTTCGCTGCGCGCTGCTTTGCTGCTCCCCTCCTCTACTCGACGAGGTGGTCCGGCACGCACGCGGAGCCCGCCGCCTTGTGCTTCCTGGTGGATGCCGCCTTGCGCTCCTCGATGCGCCAAGCACCACCTCGTCGCGCTCCTTGGTTGCCTCCTCCCCTCCTTGGCGAGGTCGTCTTGTAGGAGGTTATTGTAGCTACAGCTATTGCTCATTACCGTAGCAGTTGGTGTACGAGGTCATCGAGACGCCCTCGTACGATTGCGGCGCTTGCCGCGACGCTTGTGACGGAGCTGGGCACTGGCAACTACAACGCCGATTTTCATGGTCACTCCCTCATACGATCTGGAATAGGCCATGAGAATCAAAATATGTCATCGGGAAGTTAAACAAAGTGGGGTATCAACCTCCAAGGGTTGAGATCTCATAGACACCATTGGATTAAATTAGATCAACCATCAAAAATAGTTGAGGTGCGTGCTAAAACACTCCACCCTACCCTATTTAAAAGAAAAAATGTTTCTTGTTTATGTCCTAAAAAATCCCTAAAAAGATTTACCGATATCATCAATATATTAATCTAATCAGAACGGTTGAAAACTACTTGATCTGTTTTTGTCCCTAGTAATAGATGGTGGAAAAGTGGCTAGCCAGTGGAGCTTGTGACCTTGTGTTCATGTGCAGAGAAGAGAAGATGCAATATATGTACAAGAGATGAAAAGAAGAATAGATGATTTTATATCTCTGTGAGCCAATGGAAAAAAAATGAGCTAAATAACACGAACAGTCCGAGGATTTCTTTTTATGGAAAAAGAATATCAACAGGAACTAGGGATGGAACCGGATCGGATAGTGCCTTTACCGTATTCGTATCCATATTTTTTAACGAATATGAATCCGAATATCTATCGAATATGAATACGAATCGCATAGTGTGATGAATACGAATATGAATCAGATATGTACCCATTCAGATTGGATATGAATGTCCTTTTATCTTAGGCATCAATTTTTGACATGACAAATTTGCAAAATCCACCCCTCCACTGCTATGGATATCATGAGAATATATATGACAAAATTAACAACTCTAAAAGCATGTATAATCTTGAATAAACAATCATGAGAATAGGGCAACGTAGCATAGCTGTTGACGTGGTACTATCTATTGACGTTGACTGTTTGACTCGGTCGAATCTAGATAATATTTGTAACCGTATCCGTATCCGGTTCAATTTTATAAATCGCATTCGGGTTTGTATCCGGCAAAATAAAACCGGACAGTATTCATATTGTATCCGTTTTGTTTTCAGATACGAATATTACAGATATGGATAGGCTGGATAATACGGATAATCCGTTGCCAGATTCACCCCTAGCGGGAACTTTTGTGTGCACTCAAAAACTCAATAACCGTTTGGTCCAACAGAAGATCTGCAATCGAGAGTGTCAGTTTTGGTAGATGGCACACCGAGGATTTTAGGTTCTATTCTTTTAGACTTAACAACTTAACGGTTGAATAGTTTAACTGCTTATCTACGTTTTAAAAAGACATATGTTTTGGGTTTTTTAAGTTCCTTTTTTTTGTTGCCTCAAGCGAAACAAAATAAATCCGAATCTCGAGACTACTTCAAAAAACACGAAATTCGGTCATTTCAACTGTTCAGTCGTCCAGATCAGCTTAAAATGTAACTTGTTCTGTTGTTGATGTGAAGCAGTAAAGGGTGGGGGGATCTCAGACAATTTACTAAATTTGTCTCTAGAAAGAACACACACAGCCTGCCCTCTAGCAAGTAGAGACAATGACGGCGTGTTCTTCACTCAACCACGGTGAATCACACCCCTATCAGATTTCTATCTTGCTAGCCGATCAGCTCGAGTTCAGTTCGATTCGAGCGTCGGACGCGGCGAGAAGCGACGCGCAGAGATTACCCAGGTTCGGACCCCCTTGCGGGTAACAGTCCTACTCCTGCAAATACTCCACTTCTCCGCGCCGCGATGAGCTCTTTCGCACGCCAAGTCCTCAAACTGCCATCAACCTTCTTTGCCGCTGCTGCAGAGCTTTTTCGCCAACGCCACCACCATCTTCCCATGGCTCCGAAACGCAGCAAGGGTCGTTGTGGGGACGCCACACCGGCTGCTCCGACGCCTGATTCTGCTTTGTCTGCCTCCGTCGCCGACGAGGAGACGGTGACACGGCTCCAGCGGCACGTGCCGCCTTCCACCGCCCGGTTCCGCGCCGGCACCATGGCGCCAAGCCCCCGCGACGAAGAAATCATCACCTTCACCTGGGCGGTGCTGGCGGGCCTTGTTCCGCCATACTCCGAGTTCTTCTTGGGAGTGCTTGCCTTCTATGAGGTCCAGACGGCGCACCTTCCCCCCAACTCCATCATCATGCTGGCCATCTTCGCCCACCTCTGCGAAATGTTTGTGGGGGCGATGCCGAGCCTCCCGCTCTGGCGCCGACTCTTCACCTGCACACGAGCTCGCGCCCGAGCGGGGTTGGGAGCTGCTACTTCTCACTTCGCGACGCCGCCGCCTTCATCCCCGTCGCGCTTAAGTCCAACTGGAAGGACTGGGCGCAACAGTGGCTGTACGTGGAGGATTCCAGCGGCTGCGATGATCTTGCCTTCCCCGAGGGTCCTGCGGAATCCCTCGCCAGCTGGGGGTCTCAGCCTGACGATTCGGCGGACATGGAGGCGATGCTGGCGTGCATTGCTGAGCTCCGCCGCAACGGGCTCACCGGAACCCATGTGGCGGCGGACTTTCTGCGGCGCCGCCTCTGCTCGCTTCGCATGAGGGCGCGCCCCGCCTGGCAGTACTACGGCGATGATGATGGGACTCGCATTGTCCCTGGAGGTGACTACTCTTGCATTTTTTCGAGCCTTCTGACTTTGTGGAACGTCCTTTCCTCTTCTTTTTGGTTCCTTGCCAACTCGCGGCTTCTTATTTTTGTGCGCCCAGCCGCAGGAAACGTGTCAGAGGAGGTGCTCCGGCAATGGCTGGCGGGAATCCTGCCCACGCCAGCCGACGACATCTTTCTGCCTGCGAGCATCCGCCCCCTCTGCGACAGGGAACCACTGGAGCGCAACCCGTACTTGCGCGCGCTGCCTCCCATGGAGGTTTCTGGTCCCGCGGTCCAGGTGGCTCGGGGACCCCTGCAAATCCGTGATCCTCCGCCGACGACCGTTGAAGCTCCTGTGGCCGCCGCACCAGCCGTGCCGGCCGACTCCGACCGCGCTCTTCGGAAGCGTCGCCTCGTCCTCTCCCAAGATGACGATGACGAGGAGGGAGGGACGAGCCCAAAAAGGCCTCGCCCTTCGAGTCTTGAGCCGCCTCCTTCGGCCCCCTCCAGCGGGGGCCCTGCTGCTGACGTTGCCGCTCCGCCGCCAGGGGAGAGCGCGGCGACCCTTCCGGAACCGGCGCCTGCTGCGCCGATTTCTTCCGTGCCGGCACCTCCTGTGCCGGCACCCTCCGTCGCGCCGGCTTCTCTTGCCCTGGCACCTCCCGTGCCGACGCTTGCCTCGACCGCGCCGGCAGTGGTGATTCCGTCGCCCCCTCAGCCTCCTACAACGGGAGGAGGAGCGGCTGCGCCTGCTCCGCGGCCGGGCGGGCTGACGCTGCCCCCTTCTTCCTTTGCTTTCGGGGGGCGTCGCTTCTGGTAGCTTTCTCTGTATTCATGTGAATTTCGCATTAGGGTTAGCATGCTGGATATTTTTCGCATACCTGAACCCTTTTTCGGTTTTTCTTCGTGGGATAGGGCGGACGCTGGGGCTTCAAGCTCCGTTCCGCGCGATCTGTCAGCCCCCAGCTTGCCCGCAACCCCTTCAACGGAGACGGCGCCTCCTAAGATGGAGAGCGTGCCGCCGAGGCTGGAAGATCTTCCGGCCTCTGCCATTGCCGCTGACGTCGGACGCTCCTCCGAAGCGCTCCGCGCCCTCGCCAACACCTGGGCGGCGCGGGAAGGCGCGCTGGCTTCGGCGTCGCGAGCTGTCGGCGAGTTGCGGCGGGCCCTCGATCGGGAGATTGCTGCGAAGGAAGCGGCGACCCGCGAGGTTGCGGCGGCGCAAGCCGCTACCGCCACGGCCACCAAAGAAACCGCAAACCTTCGTGCGGCGCACTTTGAGCATCTCCGGGTCCTCACCGCCATGCTGCGGACCGCCTACCGTGACTTCGCGGACGTCTTGTACCCGCTGGGGGTCACCCTGTACGCCCCGCTGGAGGAGACGGCTGCGCAGTACGCCGGCGCAGTTGGGCGCGCTGCCGAGGCCCTGAAGGACCTTCCGGTGGCGATGTAGGCGCGGGCGATCGAAGATGGTCGCCACGGCGCTTTTGAAGCGGCGCGGTTCGTCTTGGGCAACTGCCTTGCCCAAAATGCCGCGTTCGATCTTGACGTCGTCACCGGGGAGCCTTCGCACCAGTTGGACCGAAACGAACAGTCTCGGGTCGAGGTCGCCGCCTACCGCGCACCGGCAGAGGACGACGACGACGAGAAGTAGCTGAACTCCTTTGCCTGTCTCGTCTTGTATACAAAACCTGTCAATGCACACTTTTGCTTTTCTGCCACAAGTCTCGATTAAGCTTTACGCAATTTCTTATTTGCGAAAAGAAGAACTTAGGCAAACGACCGCCAAAAGCTTTAGACAGAACGTTCTGCTGAAAGTGAGCGCTTTTTCCTTAGGCATCTGGTTACTTCAACCCTTACGACCTCTTCGCAAACCGACCTAAATGTTGCGTGGCGAGCACTTAGCTTTCGGAAGTGGTCTAGACGCTGGCGCCGTCGTTGGCGCAGGGCCCAGACCGAGCAGACACACTAGGCTAGGACACGCCTTCCGTCCGCCTCGCCTCGCCCAGTGCAAGTTTAAGCGTTCGCCTTTGCAACTAAGGGGCATCAGCCTTAAGTACTTCCTCGCTACGAGCTTTCAACGGAATGTTTTCTAACAGACTTTTTAAGACGAAAAATAGATGCTCACGGAGAGATAGAACTTATCTTTATATTGCAGATGGCTTTGTACATCGTGGCCCCCGAGGCGAGCGGGGAAGGAGGAAGACCTCGCCGCTCGGCTCCAAAAGAAGGCCCAAAAAAGCTCCTGAAACAGCTACCTACGGCTAGAACTTCCTCAGCTGCTCGACGTTCCAAGTGTTTGCCAACTCACGACCATCCTCGAAAGCGAGCCTGACTGAGCCTGGGCGGGATACTGAGACCACCTTGAAGGGGCCCTCCCACGGGGGAGACAGCTTATTGCGGCCTGCTTGCGTCTGGACTCTGCGCAAGACGAGGTCGCCCGCTGCCAGTGTTCTCTCACACACCCTTCTTGCTTGATAACGGCGCAGGGCCTGTTGATATCTGGCGGCCCGGATCGCCGCTCTATCTCTGATCTCCTCCAGGAGATTTACCTCATCCTGACGCCGGCCAGGGTCTCCGTCTTCGCTGAACGCCGCCACTCTTGGGGACCCAAAAGTGAGCTCCGACGGGAGCACTGCTTCAGATCCATACACCAGAAAGAAAGGTGTCTCACCGGTAGCTCTGTTGGGAGTTGTCCGCAGGGCCCAAAGTACTGTGGGAACTTCTTCCGCCTAGCGCTTGCCACGCTTTTCCAGGCGGTCGAACGCCCTTGTCTTGAGTCCTAGATGGTGGAAAAGTGGCTAGCCAGTGGAGCTTGTGACCTTGTGTTCATGTGCAGAGAAGAGAAGATGCAATATATGTACAAGAGATGAAAAGAAGAATAGATGATTTTATATCTCTGTGAGCCAATGGAAAAAAAATGAGCTAAATAACACGAACAGTCCGAGGATTTCTTTTTATGGAAAAAGAATATCAACAGGAACTAGGGATGGAACCGGATCGGATAGTGCCTTTACCGTATTCGTATCCATATTTTTTAACGAATATGAATCCGAATATCTATCGAATATGAATACGAATCGCATAGTGTGATGAATACGAATATGAATCAGATATGTACCCATTCAGATTGGATATGAATGTCCTTTTATCTTAGGCATCAATTTTTGACATGACAAATTTGCAAAATCCACCCCTCCACTGCTATGGATATCATGAGAATATATATGACAAAATTAACAACTCTAAAAGCATGTATAATCTTGAATAAACAATCATGAGAATAGGGCAACGTAGCATAGCTGTTGACGTGGTACTATCTATTGACGTTGACTGTTTGACTCGGTCGAATCTAGATAATATTTGTAACCGTATCCGTATCCGGTTCAATTTTATAAATCGCATTCGGGTTTGTATCCGGCAAAATAAAACCGGACAGTATTCATATTGTATCCGTTTTGTTTTCAGATACGAATATTACAGATATGGATAGGCTGGATAATACGGATAATCCGTTGCCAGATTCACCCCTAGCGGGAACTTTTGTGTGCACTCAAAAACTCAATAACCGTTTGGTCCAACAGAAGATCTGCAATCGAGAGTGTCAGTTTTGGTAGATGGCACACCGAGGATTTTAGGTTCTATTCTTTTAGACTTAACAACTTAACGGTTGAATAGTTTAACTGCTTATCTACGTTTTAAAAAGACATATGTTTTGGGTTTTTTAAGTTCCTTTTTTTTGTTGCCTCAAGCGAAACAAAATAAATCCGAATCTCGAGACTACTTCAAAAAACACGAAATTCGGTCATTTCAACTGTTCAGTCGTCCAGATCAGCTTAAAATGTAACTTGTTCTGTTGTTGATGTGAAGCAGTAAAGGGTGGGGGGATCTCAGACAATTTACTAAATTTGTCTCTAGAAAGAACACACACAGCCTGCCCTCTAGCAAGTAGAGACAATGACGGCGTGTTCTTCACTCAACCACGGTGAATCACACCCCTATCAGATTTCTATCTTGCTAGCCGATCAGCTCGAGTTCAGTTCGATTCGAGCGTCGGACGCGGCGAGAAGCGACGCGCAGAGATTACCCAGGTTCGGACCCCCTTGCGGGTAACAGTCCTACTCCTGCAAATACTCCACTTCTCCGCGCCGCGATGAGCTCTTTCGCACGCCAAGTCCTCAAACTGCCATCAACCTTCTTTGCCGCTGCTGCAGAGCTTTTTCGCCAACGCCACCACCATCTTCCCATGGCTCCGAAACGCAGCAAGGGTCGTTGTGGGGACGCCACACCGGCTGCTCCGACGCCTGATTCTGCTTTGTCTGCCTCCGTCGCCGACGAGGAGACGGTGACACGGCTCCAGCGGCACGTGCCGCCTTCCACCGCCCGGTTCCGCGCCGGCACCATGGCGCCAAGCCCCCGCGACGAAGAAATCATCACCTTCACCTGGGCGGTGCTGGCGGGCCTTGTTCCGCCATACTCCGAGTTCTTCTTGGGAGTGCTTGCCTTCTATGAGGTCCAGACGGCGCACCTTCCCCCCAACTCCATCATCATGCTGGCCATCTTCGCCCACCTCTGCGAAATGTTTGTGGGGGCGATGCCGAGCCTCCCGCTCTGGCGCCGACTCTTCACCTGCACACGAGCTCGCGCCCGAGCGGGGTTGGGAGCTGCTACTTCTCACTTCGCGACGCCGCCGCCTTCATCCCCGTCGCGCTTAAGTCCAACTGGAAGGACTGGGCGCAACAGTGGCTGTACGTGGAGGATTCCAGCGGCTGCGATGATCTTGCCTTCCCCGAGGGTCCTGCGGAATCCCTCGCCAGCTGGGGGTCTCAGCCTGACGATTCGGCGGACATGGAGGCGATGCTGGCGTGCATTGCTGAGCTCCGCCGCAACGGGCTCACCGGAACCCATGTGCTGAGGCCAAGTGGCGAGAACCGTTTGCGAAGAGCCCAAAGAAAATATTGAGATTTAAAGTTTCAAAAATTGCTTTGTCAAAACTAGGTTAAATAAATGCATTTCCGCAAATAACCTAAGCTTTCCTTGTACTGAACCCACACTTGCATAATTCCGGACTTGCCGAGTACAACTTGTACTCACTCTCCTTTTCTCCCCTCCCTTTTTAAAATTTCAACAGCTGGTCCATCCGAGTATGGCCCGCCTTCCGAGGAGGAGGACCCGGACTACGCCGAGGAGGCGTTTTCCGATGAAGATTACGAAGACTAGGGTTGCGCGTTCCTACAGCCCTCGTGCCTGTGGGATGGATAAGTTTCTAGATGTTGTATTAGGCCTGTATCTCCGTGTACTCTGATTTGCGGCCTGCGAGCCGTGGTATGTGTTTGTACTGGACTATGTTCCCGTTTGTAATAATAAGATCGTTGGCACTGTTCCGTTTCTGTATATCTGTGTGTACTAGCCATGATCCTTGGGACTAGTACGTGTTTACGCAGGTGGAATCCGATCTCGTAAATCGGGTGCCGACAGGTGTCAACCTCCAAGGATTGAGATCTCATAGACACCGTTGGATTAAATTAGATCAACGATCAAAAACAGTTGGGGTGCGTGCTAAAACACTCCACCCTACCCTATTTAAAGAAAAAAATGTTTCTTGTTTATGTCGTAGAAAATCCCTAAAAAGATTTACCGATATCATCAATATATTAATCTAATCAGAACGGTTGAAAACTACTTGATCTGTTTTTGTCCCTAGTAATAGATGGTGGAAAAGTGGCTAGCCGGTGGAGCTTGTGTTCATGTGCAGAGACGAGAAGATGCAATATATATGTACAAGAGATGAAAAGAAGAATAGATGATTTTATATCTCTTTAGACAATGGAAAAAATGTGCTGAATAACACGAACAGTCCGAGGATTTTTTTTTTATGGAAAAAGAATATCAGCAGGAACTAGGGATGGAACCGGATCGGATAGTGCCTTTACTGTATTCGTAACCATATTTTTTAACGAATCCGAATCTGAATATGAATCGGATATGTACCCAATCCAGATTGGATACGAATGTCCTTTTAACTTAGACATCAAATTTTGACATGATAAATTTGCAAAATCCACCCCTCCACTGCTATGGATATCATCAGAATATATATGATAAAATTAACAACCGTAAAAAGCATGTATAATCTTGAACCAACAATCATGAGAATAGGGCAACATAGCATAGCTGTTGACGTGGTACTATCTATTGACGTTAACTGTTTGACTCGGTCGAATCTAGATAATATTTGTAATTGTATCCGTATTCGGTCCAATTTTATAAACCGCATTCGGATTCGTACCCGGCAAACTAAAACCCGATAGTATTCATATTGTATCCATTTTGTTTTCAGATACGAATATTACGGATACGGATAGGCCGGATAATGCGGATTATCCATTATCAGATTCACCCCTAGCGGGAACTTTTGCGTGCACTCAAAAACTCAATAACCATTTGGTCCAACAAAAGATCTGCAATCGAGTGTCAGTCTTGGTAGATGGCACACCGAGGATTTTAGGTTCCATTCTTTTAGACTTAACAACTTAATGGCTGAATAGTTTAACTGCTTATCTACGTTTTAAAAAAACATATGTTTTGAGTTTTTTAAGTTTGTTTTTTTTTGTTGCCTCGAACGTGAGTTCTAACGATTTGAAAAGCAAGTGAAATGAAATAAATCTGAATCTCGAGACTACTTCAAAAAACACGAAATTCGGTTATTTTAGCTATTCAGTCGTCCAAATCAGCTTAAAATGTAACTTGTTCTGTTGTTGATGTGAAGCAGTAAAAGGTCGGGGGATCTCAGGCAAATTAGTAAATTTGTCTCCACAAAGAACACACGCACCTGCTCTCCAGCAAGTAGAGACAAGATCTCAGGTAAATGTTGTATACCTTTTCATGAACATAAAAACAGTTAAATGGGACCCGTTTCCTGCCTGAGCACCGCCACGCGTGACAGTCTTATAAACCCGATGACCCAAGAAAAAGGTCTGAATGGCGGTGATCGTTTCGAGCTGGCCTGACGCTGCAAAAGCTCGAGATTTGAAACCCGAAAGTTTTAAAATCCAATTCAAAAATGGTGATCGCTTTGAGAGGACAGGGGTTTGCTCAGTCCGCCGTGCGTGCGAGTTCGACTTCCAGGAATGACAGCTCGTGTGCCTCACGCTAACACGGTCAACGACGTGATTGGTCAGATGGAATAGGAATCGGAGGATAGTGGTGGTCGTGAATATCCTTAACTGTTTTGAGGAAACTAAGAGAGAAAATAGCGTGATTGGAGAAAATTGAGAGTAGTGAATGGAAATTTTTTTGATTTGTTTGGAGGGAATTGAGAGGGAATGAGAATTTACCGTCGGAGGGAATTGAGAGAGGGAATGACGTGATTGGTTGGAGGTTTAAATTCCCTTCGGGGCGTGATAATTGTTTTGGAGGAAATTGAGAGAGGGAATGGCGTGATTGAGGAGAGAGCCATGAGGCCCATGAGTGAGGTTTCGTTTTGAAATGGACTGATTTTCGAGCAAAATCAATATATTATTGTTATAAAAATTATAAAAGTTGACATATTTTGATAGAAGATTCAATTTTTATTTATTTTTACCACTTATTTTTTTTAAAAGGGGTCAATTTTTTTTTATGAAAGTGCTAAGTTGGATAGACCCCTAAGTGCCATTGCAAATTCATTTGTTCCATATATGTCATTGCAACCACTTTTTTTTGTTATGTATGCTTTGTTGACTAGATTTCATTAGTCAAATCATTTTGGCCTATAAAATGACTATTTTGTCCCTCTAATCTCTCAAAATATAAACTTGACAAAAGTTGAAGTTTAAAATCTTACAAATTCAAAAATTAGAACCCAAAAAATGAAAAAATTTAAATATAATAAATTTTGATATCTGACTGGGAAAAAAAACTAGCTGAAATTTTAAAAGTGAAATCTAACCAAATTTCAAAAAAAATTTAAACCTGCAGAAAATTTGAAATTTGAAATTGACCTTTAAAATTTTCTAAAACCTGTCTATACCTTCAAGTTTGAAATTGTGCAAATTTTTAAAAACATTGAATCCGAGCAGAATTATGAATTTGAAATTTGCCCAAAAAATTGAATATTTGACCAAATTTGAAATTTGAATGAATTTTAATATTTATAAAATCTACCAAAACATTGAGATTTAAATCTCCATTTTTTACCAATACAAAGTTGATTATATTTCAAAATTTGGGTCAACTCATGAGGTCAACAGGGGTAACATGGACATTTTTGTAGGTTTTAATGGTTTCAACTGACGAAATGGTATAGAAAACAATAAAAATGAACTGCAATGGTATATAAGGAAACGGCAATTTTGCGATGGCACAAATGATATTGCAATTCAAATCAGTGGCATATATTGTATTTTCTCTTTTAGAAACCACATTAGCAACTATTAAACTATTTACCGATATACTCCATATTGATATTAATGTGAATCCTTCGCAAAACAAATATTAATGTGAATGCGGCTGCAACCAGGAGCCCATATATGGGCTGATACATTGTAGGGTTGAGTACAAAAGCTTAAAAAAGCATGTACGAAGTGATTAAACTGAAAGAACTGGCTGATTTGAAGTGAGTTAAATATTAAGTTGCACTTCAAGAAAGTTTATTTAATCTATTTTTAGTGATGGTTTGCTTTTTTAAGAGCTTTTAGAACTGATTTTTTGACAATGAAAAACTGAGCTAAAAAACCAATTTGTTTTTCTTTTTAATTAATCTTACGTTACTCCTAACATGTTTAGTCTTGTCCACTTATGAATAGCTTCACGGTGGAGCCTTGGAGTTGGAGCTAGACCTAAGGGCATATACAATGCTCCATCTCAGCTGTCTATAACCTATTATTAGAAGTGCCACCTCACACTTTTGATGATCTGGACAATAATTAATAAAGAGAGAGGGTGTAGCCGGCGCTTAACCCAACGACGGCGCTAAGCAGCCACAGTACAGCATGCAGAGGCAGCAGTGCACAGGACAGCATGCAGCACAGGTCAGCCCAGGTACAGCATGCCCGTTTTATATTTTGTTTTTGCTATATCTTTTGATTAATGTTTCCGATTAATGAACCAATTTCGAAAATGGGTTACTGGTACTTTTTTTCGAACAAAACTAGACCACACTTGGCATATAAATTTAAAAAAATTAAATTTTTTTGAATTTTTTGATAATCTATTGTTTGTTTTTATATTTTTAAATTTTCGTTTTAAATTTATAGCTACTTGATCACCACAATTTTTAAACTCCATGCAACTATTTTAAATGATTGTGTGGACAGTTAGAGACAACCCACTGTATGCACTGTCTATATAGTTGTCTATATGCATGTGACATGGCAATGATTTAGAGATAGCAGCTGTTTCTAGCACTGTACATTCCCTAAAGAACTACTTGTTCTAGAATTACTTGTAGGAAAATTTAGCTGATGGTGATGGGGTTGTATATATGGCCCAGCTTGGCACTAAACTACTCCAATTTTTTAAAAATTTATGCTTTGAGCATTGACACGGTTTTTAAAATACACTTTTGACTACTAATTTTCGTTGCAATTTATTTATAGTCTATAAGAACTATGATAGTATGAAAGTGCTTTTTAAAACGAATTTAAATATATAACTTTGATGTGTCTAATCCAAATAATTTAAATATTATCATAGCCGAAGTTAAAATTTTAACTTAGAACATACCTAATGCAACATGTTTTTTAGGAAAGTATCTTTTTCTTAGTCTTTCCGCTGCAGCTGTAGCCTGTAATGACCACAACCAAAATGATCCTTATGCACCACGGGTGACAAAGACAAAAGAAGAAAGAAATGCAATAGCCACTTAGCTGTAATCCCACGCTTATTAACTTGCCATTAAGGTACACAAATGGCTGGCTCCCCCTGTTTTTTGGGGGCGTGCGTACATCATTACCACCACATGCCAGCATGCTGCACACTGTAGTTAACACTAGATCTAGATTACACGGTTGAAAGCAGTGGCCATCAGCCATGCACATAATTAAATCGAGCTTAATTATGCCCTGTTCCTTAGCTCTGAATCCACACACAGACACAGCGACGAAAAAAAAACCCAAAGAGAAACGAAATGCTCTCAAAATCCTGGACAGTGAGATACGGCCGGGCCCACGTTAGCCGCTGCTGAAAGAGCTTTTCAAAGAGGGATTTCGCAGGGCAGCGAGCGTATGATTGCTCCTAATTAGTGTACTCACTCACAGAGCCACAGCTAAAGAGGGCATTACCATCAAAAGACGGGAGTAAAATACGCCGATAGATCCGAGCTAGCAGCAAGACATCATGCAGGTTCGGAAATGCAGCGGCTCGGTTTCCTTGATGCGGTTCCGACCTCTGTAGTCTCTTGAAGAGATGGCATTTGCATTCGTGCGAGAAATTATAAAATAAAGTTAGGAAGAGAGCCTCTTGGAGGAAGAAATTTTTTATAATATGATGTAAAGTGCCAAAAAATTTAGAGAAATGGATAAAATATTCAGTGAATAGTGTCCTACAATATGCATTTAGAGCTTAGAAATGCTTAGAGCATCGCCAACAGAATCTTCGTATTTTATTCTCTATATCCATTTTCTATCACTATTCATTTCCTATATTTTTATTCTCTCAAATAGTCTCTGTCATCGAAAAGATATAGAGATGAGTAAAATGCACGAACGGTCTCTAAACTATTAGTCGATTCTCATCCAGGTCCGCAATTTACGAAATTGTAGTTTTAGGTCCTTAATCTTTTTAAGTGTGTTCGTCTTAGTACAAAATTGTCATGTGACATCCCTAGAGCTGACGTAGCGCTGACATGGCCATCCATGTCACATAAATTACTTTAAAAATTCAGAAAAAAAATCCTTAAAAAATTCAGAAATCATAAAAATATGAGAAGTAGTAAAATAATTAGAAAAATTCATTGAGGGCTCCCATATGATCCGTTCAACTATAGAGAGATTAAAGGCGACCACACTGTCTTTATATTTCTTTTTAATATGTTAATGCTTTTTCATGATTTTTCATGATTTTTTATTAATTTTGTCGGTGTTTGATTTCGTCGCTAGACCGACAGTTTTGAGGTTCGTAGTTCGGTTAGGGGGGATTTTCGCCATCGTGCCTCGATCCGCCCTCTAAATCCCAAGAACAATATGAACACAGGTGATATACCTAGGTTCGGGCCCCGAGGTGGGCAATAGCCCTACTCCTGCTTGAGCTCTAGCTCTATGTGTATTGGGTATGAATGGGGTGGAAGGAGAGAACCCCGGACCCCCCTTCCCCAGGTGGCTTGGTCCCCTTATAACATGGGTGAGCCCAAACCACCGGGGAGAGAGAAATGGCGTAGATCTAGCCTATTACAAGATCGCTGTACTGGCAGGTATACATTAAATGCCGTGCAGTCGTAGCCGCTTGCTACGCACGTCCCGCTGCCTTGTCGCGTCCCATCGGTGGCAGGTGGGGCCTGGAGTCCCGCCAGCCCTGCCAGCTGCTCACGTGGTCGCCGATGCGGTGCGGGGCCTGGTCGCCCTCCTGCCCACCAATCTGCCACATGTCCTGGTCGCCGATCTGCTAAGTGTCTACCTGCCAAGCTGCCACGCGGCCTGGCCGGCACGGAGCTCGCCCGGCGCGCCGCGTGTCCTGGTCAGGGCGGTGCTCGCCCGGCACGCCGCCTGTCCTGGTCGGTCTCTCGGCACAGGGGCCTGGTCGCCCCCTACCTGCAGGGAGCGCTATGCCTCGGGGCCCAGTTCCGAGCGATGGGGCTCACTTGCCAGCCAGTAAACTCGGAACCAAACCCGGTCTTCTCGGTCCTTCTAGACGACTCCGTCTTCTACCCCCTCTGGAGGAGGTGGAGAGGACAACCCGGTACCTTGTGTACCGACAGTATCCCCCGGCCCGCCCTGGGGTGCAAGCCAAGCTCGATGTCCCTTCTGACTCAGATCGTTGCCGATGCTTTGATGCACCCCTGGGTAGGGCTAGTTCCGCCACGCGTCGCGCGTTGATCTTCTCTTCTTCAGCCGGGTAACCCCCGGAGCCCCCGAGTGTCCTGCTCGGGGCGATTCGTCTGCGTCCAAACAGATCACCTCTCCCCGCACAGGCGGGGGATTATAACACCCTTTGCACAAAGGGATAAACTGAACTTACTGGAGGAACACTGCCGCTGCGGTGTTGCCAGTGGGTGTCACTTTGTCGTTTCCTTTCACCTTCCAGAACTTACGCCCTTGCGGTCTCTCGGGGCCGGACCAAAACATCGTGCGGCTTAAGGCTACGGGTTTCCGGGGGTGGTCGTAGGCCAGTAGTGCTTGCGGAGCAGGCCGCTTAGTGCACTATGCCAGACAAGGTCCCCCAGTCGCCCTCCCTTTCCCAGCACGAATGTTAGGCGTCCCCTCTTACCGTCAAGGGGCCGTCAGGTTAGAAACAGAGACGACAATCGTGCAAGAGCAACACTGGTAGCACACGGGCTAGGCAACTGAACAGAACGCGGAAGAAAATGAACACGCGCTTAACAGAATCACAGAGTACTTACAGTACTTTTGGGCCAAAGGCACGACCTTCTCAGCGCCAGAGCACTTGTCTCCGGACTGTTCGCCGGAGTTGGCGCGCTCCTGGGAGTACGGCCTTTACGCCGACTCAGTCGATGTACTCATCGACGATGGCGGACGTGTGGACGAAGCTGCCTCCTCCCTTGGAGCACGGCGAGGGGGGGAGCTCCCCCGTGCGCGCGGGCGTAGAGGAGGACGGGGCGGCGCCGGCTGCCAAGCGAGAATGAGGCGGTGGGGCGGCACCGGCGACGGCGGAGGGGAGGAGCGCGCGGCGCTGGAGGAGGAGACGCGAGGCGCGGGGTGGCGGCGAGGATGCACGGGAGAAGGCGGCGGCTGAGGATGCGCGCGACGGCGAGGAGCGCGCTGGAGGAGGGTGCGAGGGCGAGGAGACGCGGGGAGGAGGAGGAGGAGCTCGCGAGGAGGAGGACGCGTGCGAGGGGAGACGCACCAGCGAGCGTGAGAGCGAGGAGTCCGGCGCGTCCGGACTCCAGTTCTCTAGTGTTTCCCTTTTTCTTTTTTCTTTTTTCTGTTTTTTAAATAATTTTCCCATATTTTAATATTTTTTAAATTTTTAATGTTTTTTAAAATGATTTTCATGTATTTTTTATGTTTTTAATGATTTTTCCATTTTAAAACTATTTTACGTGGCGTGTCAGCGCCACGTCAACTATAGGGTTGTAACGTGGCAAGTTTGGACCGGGGCAGACCTAGTTAAAAAGATTAGGTACCCAAAATTATTGTTTCATAAATTGTGAACTTAGATGAGAATCGACTAATAGTTTAGGGGCCGCTAGTGTATTTTACTCTACAGAGACCTAGTGTTTATTTAGAGACCGAGATAAAGACTAAAGACTATTCACTGTAGTATCCCAGTCTTCTGCTCTTACCCGTCGAGGTGAAAATGCACTGAGATGTCAGAGGCTGCTCTGCACACGATCTACTGGGTGGTAAAAGTTGTACCCCATCAGTGTGCATGATCTGCCGTACAGAGATTGTTTCAGGGACTGTTCCTTAAAATCGCCTTCATATGCAAAAGCTTACAAAGTTTGTTCTAACAATTTTGGGCCACGGAGGGTTGGCAACATTTCCTGGGCACGGTGATAACGTGCCTAGGGCGCAAATTAGCTGTTTTACTCGTCAGGTTAGAGATTTCAACAAAACATTTTTGGTTGATTTGTTCTTTTAATCAATTTCTGGGAAATTTGTGCTCGTAAGGCTAGAGAGCTATATTTGTCCTTTTCTTTACAGCATATTTGATTTATTTACTTATTTTTGTTTAAAATATAAATACTTTGTTTTTTTAATCCATCTTTTGACTATCTCAAACACGTAGCTAAAAGCTCTTTAAAATAAGTCAAACAATAAGATCCGGCTCTCGAGTCCACCTCAGGAAGTTCACGAAGTTAGGAGATAAGTCAAATAAGTAAATAATTAAAATAAAATAAGTCAGGGAGTAAATGGTAGTTATTTTTGCCGATAATTAGAACATGCCCTAGGCCTGGCAAGACATTTCTGCTGGGTTTCTTTTGTTGCCACTTTGTTTTCCTTCTCTCTCGCTCTTTGTCTACTAAATTTGGTCCATCAACTGTTCTCATAGGATCAAATTGGTCTGTGAAACCCAAAATAGGGCTTTGACCATTTCCAAGTATCAAAACTAGACTTGACTGATCAATGGTGAAGTTTCACAGATGTGGCATGTTGCTGCTGATGTCGCAACCACATGGCCCCTCACTCCACTCTCTCCAAGCCACATCCTCTCTCTAATCTCCCACTCTCTCTTTCTAATCTCTCTCCCCTCCCTCTCTTCTCCTCTCTCTTGGTATTAGGCGATAGCGAGCGTGGTGGCATCGGGAGCGATAGAGGAAGGTGGCGGCGATCTTAGCCGCGTCAGGGGCGATAGACAATGCAGGAACGACGGAGGTGGCATGGGGAACTGGCGAGCGTTTGGTAGCCTTAACAGCGACTGCGAACTCAATGAGATCGACGACATCGGGGGCAGTGATGAACACAACGGTGAAGAGCTTGGCAGCATCAGGGCAACCATGAACTCGATAGTGTGGAGGGCATCACCGGAGCTCCATGCTCCCTCTGCCAATGTGCGCGGCTCGTTCTGTTGAGGTGGACCTTTTACCTCCCTCTGGCGATGCTACCACCTCCCCAAATAGTATTCGCCTCCCTCTGTCGCCCCTGATGCAGTGGAGCTTCGGCCTCCCTCTGCCACCCACGTGACATCTCTGGCCCTAATTATTGATGATTTAAGTTTTGGTATTCATCATATGTACGAAAGTGATCAAAGTTCGCAAGGGTGTTCATGGATTTCTCAGAATCCTAGTATGATTACTACATCAAGAAATGACAATCTTGTGAATGCGAAGGTATGACCCGGGTGTTGAAAAGGGTCACTTGACCTGACTAGCTTTACAGTTGTCGGATTTTTTTTTATATCATATTATCAAGTGGAGTTTTGAACTTGTTTGATCTTTAGCTTTCATGTTGCACAATAACCTCTCTTCTACGTCTAATTTTAGACCTTATGATAGGTTTGTACTTCTTTAGCATTTTTAGTTTGGTGTTCAACTTCTTAGGGCTTACCTTCCCCGATTGGTGTGCATCATGCAAAGCTCTTGATCCCACATGATCAAGACACTTGGGGCTTGTTCCACTTGGGGATTTCATCCTTTTGATGGTTTTGAAGGTGCGGGCTTTAGAGCCTAGTCTTGACTTATGTAATACCCCTCAAGTTCGTGTTCAAGGTCTTGAGACCACCTTGATGGAGTGGCGAACGACTAACCAAAGTGGAGACAAGGCGAAAGGCTCAAGCAAGAGCTGGTCCTCGTGCGCAAGAATTTGCCTCAACATGAATTTGGATTTCGGCTCTAAACCATGGGGAAAATTGCTCTTGCATCTTTTATCGTTTGCATTTACTTTCCGTAATTTTAGTGCCATTTACTTTTCGCACTTGCTCTTGTGGTTAATTTGCAATTGCTCTTAACTTACTTGTGATTTCCTTTTAACTTTGACTAATTGTGTCACTTGAATAAAACTTGAAAATTGCCTATTACACCCTCTCTAGGCCTAGTAGGTCCTTTCAGCTCCCTTCCTAAGTGTCACCAGTCTCCACTGTCTCTAGTGTACTTGCGAGGCGAATACACATGGAGGCGAAGGTTGACGGTTAGTGTCCTATCGCCTTCTCTCTCTCCCTATCTCTCTCTCTCTCTCTCTCTCTCTCTCTCTCTCTCTCTCTCTCTCTCCAAGAGGCACACCTTATTAGGGGTGACGATGAACATGAGGTCATGTCTAGATGGCAGCAAGGAGCTCTATTGAGCCACTTGGAGGCCCGTTAGCCCTCCTCTGGAGCTTATCTGTTTTTCTATTGGACGGAGCAAGAAACTAAATGGGAAGATGTATACTGCACATGGCGTGAAACATTACTCTGATACTTATGAAACATCATATTTGATCTGTGAAATATGATTTTGCTCAGGTAAAATAGGCGTAACAAATATGACATTTTATGTTTCCTTTTTGTGAAACATGTTTTTGCTCTATCGAAACATTAATTGTTTGTGTTCTTGCGAGATATTCTATTTACTCTTGTGAAACATAGTGTTTGTCCATGTTTCATTTGGTAATTCATATGTTTCATAAGCACTTCACCTATGCTTCTTTAATACTTTCACCATGTTTCAGCAATACTTCACCATGTCATATGATTCACTTATGTTTCAGCAGGCAAAAACAATATTTCATCAGTACTTCACCATGTTTTGTCTGTATTTCACATATTGCCATGTTTCATTAGTATCTCACCACTATTTCATCGTTACTTTGTCATGTTTCATCAATATGTCATCACCCTGCAATGGCATTGAGTGGCAAATAGGGTGATGAATAGCAACTCCTACGGGAAATATCATTTTATGACATTTTTTAACTAGCTTCGATGATAAAGACATCCATTGGTCTTCCTATACATTGGGAACTATTTTGTCCATTCATTCAATGGGCTGCTTTGCAATGAATGTTGAGTTATCGCACTTGGTTTCGACTAGTCGCCGCTTTTCAACACTTGTTGATCCTTTTTGGGTGATGTGAGAAGTTTTTGGGATTTATGCTATTGAATTATTCTTATCAAACCGCATAGCAACCTCATGAAGGTCATATTCCATGTGAGGATGCTCTCGGAACCACAATTGTCATGATGTTTGGGTCATTACGTTGTTATGAAAATTCAGTACTTTTTTGGTTTTCTTTTCCTTAGCGACAAATTGTTTGTTATTTGATTTGGCTCTAAGATTTATAATAAGCGTTTATAATGGTTGTATACATTTTTAATTGCCACATAGGACAAAGTTTATTCTATATATTATCCAAAAATGGCTCCACGCTTTACTCATGTTCTATTCGTACACCTTTATGTTTCACCAAGGTCACCTCGTGCATCCAATGTAAACCCATTAAGACATTCGATTTGGGACGTTTGCTGTATAACTGTGGCAGTTTTTTCAGTCTTGATCTCTAAAAACGCCATATATACTCTTGGATTGTTTTATTTTTTTAAACAAACGATGTCCAAGGGGCATGACCGCATGAGCACTGGGTCTTCCACCGCGCCGGGCTGGCTGACCATCGAAGCAACGAGAGCATTTTGTCATGCATCCACGAGTTGCTCACCGTTCATGCTCATTTCAGTTATACATTTGCCGCAAAACAGCACAAAAAGCGACTTGTTGCAAGAAGGATGAGACCTCTTTTTTTTTTTTGCCTGCAAACAAACCCAATGGAAGCCTTTTTCCCATGTAAAAAAAAGGAGTTGTAGGAAGCCGTGAAAGCAAGGACATGGAGGACCACAGAGAATACAAATCCATCAGAGCCTAACACCATGGCCCACATGCCAGAGGACACAAGCATCAGCAGGGTGGTAGCAGAAGCAGCAACAAAGGGGGATTAGCAGCTATGCTCTGCTGTAGGAGTGGTAGGAGTGCGAAACCCAAGAAAGGAAAGGGGGTGAAAGAAAGAATGAAAGAAATAAAGGGGAGGAGATGGAAAGAAGAGAAGAATGAAGAGGGGGGACCCAGCCCAAGCCAGTATTGGGACCCTGCCCTCATTGCCCCTTGCGAGCACAAATGCACATCGCCTTTGCACCATGACCCTCCTCCCGTGCAAGCACCAGAGCTGAAGATTGACTGATTTCAAACGGACAAGCCATAACATGGGAGGAGAAAATGGAGGGGTTGTTTGCTTCCCCCCTTTATCCAAGCATCGGTTCCATTGGTCTATTTGATTGTGTAGTATTCCCTCCGTTTTTTTTTTGTTCGACGACTTTAACTTTTGGACGCGTCTTTGGCCACTTGTCTTATTCAAAAAAATTATGTAAATATCATTTAATTTGCTATGGCTTGTTTTTATCATTTAAGATATTTTAAACATGATTTTTTTCTTGTTTGCACTAAATTTTTTTAATAAGACGAATGGTCAAATACGTGTCCAAAAGTCAAATGCGCCAAATAAAAAAAATCGGAGGGAGTATCTTGTATGACATTAGGCCCCTCTTACGTAAAATTTATAAATTCTACCGCATGGCTACTGTAGGTGGATGTGCGTTTGCACTCACATTAGGGGCTTTTTTAAACACAATTGCTATTTTTACGGGCTCCTGCAATTAGCCAAAACGTGCAGGCACAAAAAAATCCATTTTCTTTCTACTATTTTTCCACATTTGCATTTATGGAAGAAACACGTCGCAATAGTGGAATTTTTTGCGCGAGGTCGATTTTTGTATAGATATATTTTGTTTTATGTTTATTATAGATTTATTTTGTTTTTTGGTTATTATAGATTTCTTTTATTTTCTGTATATTTATAAATTTTATTTTGTTTTCTGTTTTTCATGTCGAGAGATTTTTTGCTCGTATAATTTGCGAAATCGCGCAGGCGCAAAAAATTCCACTAATTTTCTACTGTTTTTCCACATTTCCAATATTGGAAAAATGTTTTGTGATAGTGGAATTTTTTTGTGCGAGGTCTGCACGCATGTACACGTCATGTGCCTGCACAAATGCTGAAATTGCAGGCACCTGCCAAATAGTGCCTCCCTTTTTTAAAAGTATATGTGGTTCACACGAGTTGCGTATACAAAAAAAAAGGCAACAAGGTAACATATGTAAAAAACTCACCAAAAACTTTGTAATTTTGTTATCTTATCTTTACAACAGAATTTGATGTCGAAATGACGTTATAAGCAGTCCAATAGTGTGGTGGGAAAAGATACCATAGCAAGGGCTTGTTACGATGCAACTAAATTATTTTGCCCCATTGGGCGTAAAATGATTAGCACATCTAAAGTGCATACCCTTGGTGTAGCAAAGAATTTCTTAGACCAATACTAGTGAGATGGTTGAAAACATAAGCCTATGATACTTCATTATCAGAATTGGATCTTGTCGTGATCATGGACAGAGGAGGGATGAGAGATGAGGAGGAAGAAACACCCGCGAGAATTTGATAAAATTCATGCACTTTTTTTAAACACTTTGGTTTGAGAAGAGGGGTCACAAATGGATCTTCGAGTAAGATTTAATGATCATTAAAATGCATGGAGCACATGCATATGGAGTGAATTTTTCGCATTCATAATCCAACGACATTAAGAAATTTTTAAAATTACCTAGGAATAAAAATTACATTAATACATCTAGCTTTTAAACTTTGGCAGAAATACCCTTTTGTCGTGCTACATGGTTATAAATTCATCCGGCCTTTAGTCAAATTTGGAAAAGTGCCAACTCTTTCAAACACAAAAATTTGTTCTGGCTCATACTTATGGATAGAATAAACAGTTGCAGCCTGCTTAAGAGAAAAAAAACTTTATTTTTCCATATTATAATTGTGTTCTCCGTGTGGACAGACAAGAAGAAGACAACCTTCATCTTTTTTGAGTTAATTCCTTATTTATCATCGGCGAACTTTATGGTTCCTTGTTTAACAGTGGAAAAGGTTGGCTTTCTTATTTACCATCCATTTAAAGTTTGGTGCCTCATTACCACTCCCATTAGTTTTGATGTTACTATCATTAAGTAGGCAACAAAATGGTTAATTTCAGCATAATCTCCTTTTAATTCCGATAGAAATTACCTTTTTGCCATCATTTGAATTGGACAGATCCACCGAATTTCGTTAGAATGTTTAAACTTTTTACCATATTTGTATTTGATAGGATTTCAATTAGATTTGACAGATTTTCATTTAAATTTGCTAGAATTCAACCAATTTTCATTTAAGTTCATTAAAATTCATCAGAATTAATTTAAATTTGACATAATGATAGAATTTCATTTTGAAGTTCAAATCTCAAATTTAAAAGTTTGAATTTATTGAAAAGTTCAAATGGATTTGCATGTCTTCGCTGTTTGCAATGCATGGTTGCTCGTTGCCGGTCGGTATACTCTGTGGAATAGAATTGTAGCGCATGATAGAAGGACATCTCTACGTGAAAAAAAAAAAATTGAAAAGCGAGGGGCACCTCTATAATCTTTTTTTTTTTGGGGTAACTGGAAAAAAAATCTCCATGTCAACCTATCACCGGTCAAAGGAAAGGAAAGGGACGCAAAAATACTCGAAGAGGCATGTACGCCTCTTTGGCATACATACTCATCCCGTATGCTCTACACTGCTTTACACACAAAAGCAAATGATTTATCAGCGAGCTGAGTTCATCTACCTGTCTGTCCAAGGCATGTCTTTCCTTGCAAACCCAACACACACTCTCCCTGCCACTCATTGCACACACTCCACACTCCACACTCCATTGCATGGCCGCTCCACCATGGGCAGGGCGCCCCCCTTTCCCAAAAGCACCCCGGCCCCAAGTAAATTATTCCCCGCTCCTCCCCTCCTCTCCATTGCCTCATGCTGCAAACCCTCATGCTTTGTCGGCCCTCCCCCTTCTCTCTCTCTCTAAACTGACAATCAGAGCATTGCCAGCAGGTTCCCTAAAATACCATTGTGAACCTTCTCAATCTCTATAACGATATAGCAAACTCTCTGTCTCGGACTCTCGGTCTCTAAATTTAGGGAGTCTCTGCATCTAGAGAGTCTCTATATCTTTTCGAGTATAAAGATTCTACTGGAGATAATGGAAATATGGAAAACTAATAGTGATTTATAGAAAGAATATAGAGAACAAAATATAGAGATTCTGTTGGAGCTTGGAGATGCTCTAACTCTCTCTATAGCCTCACACTCTCTTTCTAACTCTCTGTTTTTTCGCTCCCTTCTCCTACCTTGAAGTCTTGAACACGCAGTGGTGCTATATAGCTCCCGGTGCAGTCGCGGTGGCAGAGCCTTGGGAGGAGAGAGAGAGGTTTGCGTGGAGGGAGGACGAGTGCTTCTTTGGGCAAAGGGATTGGATTGGATTGGATTGCGGTGAGCGGGAGCCAAGGTGAGATCTTTGCTGCTAGGAGTCCCGACTCCCAAGCAAGCGGGCGAGCGAGACGCAAGCACCGCCCCGCGCGCCGGCCAATGTATTCTTGGCGCGGGAGCGGCGGCGAGAAGGAGCGGCCACCGCGCAGCGAGCTCCTTCACTGCGGGCACGGAATCCCGCACTGATGGCATCGTCGGCGTCGTCGTCGTCTCCCTTTGCTTGCTGCGGTGCTGTTCTTGCCGGCTTGCTGTTGCTGCTGCTTGTGCTTGCCGGTAATTGTGCGGCGGCGGCGGCGGTGAAAAACGAGACGTCGTTCCGGCCAGGGGAGGAGCTCCGGCGGTACAGGAGGGTGCAGGCGCTCCTCCGGAGGCTCAACAAGCCGTCGCTCCGGACAATCCAGGCATGCCTCCGTTCTCGCTCTCAAGTCTCAGCTTGTTCTCTTGCTCGGGCTGTGGATGGCTGAACGGCGTTGGTCCTCGATGGCAGAGCCCCGACGGCGACCTCATCGACTGCGTGCCGGCGCACCTGCAGCCGGCGTTCGACCACCCGAGGCTTCGCGGCCAGAGGCCACTGGTAACACCAACACCACCATCTGCATGCTCTGCTCTCGTCTCGTGCATTTGGAGCTGATCGAGGCAGGAGTGAAGACTGAAGAACCCCGTGGTGTGCCGCACTTGCAGGAGGCGCCGGCGAGGCCGCGCGGGCACGAGCGGCGGGTCAATGGCACGGCGGCCGGCGGCGTGGAAGCGCAGCTGTGGGCGGCGGCCGGGGCGTCGTGCCCGGAGGGGTCCGTGCCCATCAGGAGGATCGCCGAGGCGGACGTCCTCCGCGCCAGCTCCGTGCGGAGGTTCGGCCGGGCGCCCACCGCCAGGATACGCCGCGACTCCGTCTCCGGCGGCCACGAGGTCAGTCGTCAGTGCACGCACACATTCCCAAGTCCCAACCCTACGATCCAAATTCTGCAACGGTTTGCGTCTCTCGGTGAAGATAGAAAAGAGATTTTGTCGCCTCACTTGTATTATCTTGGAGTCTGGTTGTTTCGGTTGGTACCATACCACTGGACACTGGTTGCTCTGGAACAGAGCACCTGACATGTAGGCTCCCTTAACGCGTTGTCACTTTCACTAAGCTAAACAATCAAGGAATCGGCTCGATCCGATCGGTTGCCGCCATTGATTTCCTTGTCGAGCTAGGTAGCAGCTGCAGAGAGCATTGATCCGGATGTCTCTCGCATGTTAGTTGTAGTTAGGTGCAGATTAATGTGACTGCATTAGTGATATTTACCAGCAGCCGCGAAGTTTGCAACAGTGGGAGAGCACGATTGTTGCTGAGCATGAGTGTGTGTGTGTGGTGGTGCACTGTGCAGCACGCGGTGGGGTACGTGGCCGGCGACGAGTACTACGGCGCGAAGGCGAGCATCAACGTGTGGGCGCCCAAGGTGAGCACGCCGTCGGAGTTCAGCCTGTCGCAGATCTGGGTCATCGCCGGCTCCTTCGGCGACGACCTCAACACCATCGAGGCCGGCTGGCAGGTACGTAGCTAGCCGCAACCACCCACCCCTCAGAGCGCGGCGGCGGCGTCGCCGGCGCCGGCGACGAAGGCTAACAGTCGCCGTCGATGTGTGATCCGCAGGTGAGCCCGCAGCTCTACGGGGACAGCTCGCCCAGGTTCTTCACCTACTGGACGGTAAGCATGCACGGATCACTCGGTCCTACGAGCTCAGCTCGAGTGGAAGCAGAGAAGCTCTGAATTACTCTGAGACTGACGTCGACGGCGTCGTTGGCCGGGTTGGGTGCAGACGGACGCGTACCAGACGACGGGGTGCTACAACCTGCTGTGCTCGGGGTTCGTGCAGACCAACAGCCGGATCGCCATGGGCGCCGCCATCTCGCCCACGTCCGGCTACAACGGGGGCCAGTTCGACATCAGCCTGCTGGTGTGGAAGGTGGGTACCCAAGTCTGCTCCACGCCCCTTTTTCCATATTAGAAACCTATCCAAGATCATCTCCAATTATTTTCTCTCCGTTCCATTTCCTTTTTCATTCCCCCATCTTCTGCAACAGCATTCTTTGCAAAAAAAAAATCATAAAGAGATAGTGAAAAAATTATTTATTAAAAAAAATGCACGGATGGAAATTCTTTTTTTAAAATTTTTTTCTTCTCCAACCATTTCATCTTCCTTCTATTTCCTTCTCTATTCTCTTTCATGCATTCTCTTTATTAATTCTCCACCAACTTCAATAACACTGAAAAAAAATCATAAAGAGAACGAAAAGAAAACATTCTTTTAAAGAAAATGCAGTCAAGAAATTTCTTATAAAAAACCCTAGAAAATATATGATAGCATCTCAAAAATAAAATCCATTTGAAAGAAAAAAAAAATGATCCTTTGGCTAGGCTTGACCAGTCCATCGCTCAGTACACACAGCACCCATCATTGCACCGTCCTGTCCTCGGACGCTTTAGCGAAGGCGCATGCATCGCCTTTTCACCTCTCGTCTCGTTTCCAGCAGTAGCAACAGTGACGTTTTGTGCATACTCCATAGACAGACGCGTGAGATGGGCTTGCCGGCAACACATGCTGAAACCGGTAGTTTGGCCGTTTGGGGATATGAGAATGAGATGGTGCCCAGGAGCCCAGGACCAGTACTACCGTGCCGCGGCATCACCAACCACAACCAGGTCACTGTACCGATCGTTCCTTAGGGCATGTACAAAGCCATTAAATAGGTGGTCTCTATGAGCTGATGTGAAGTGGTTTTGCTGACGTGGAGAAGAGAGATGGGAGGAGAGAGAGAAGACTCTTCACGAAGAGACGTCTTTAGCACAAGCTCCTAGACGCCATTAGAGAGAAATGGTATTAAACTCTCTTATTTATGTCTATTGTATATAATAGTTTTTAAATTGACTCTTCCTACCTAGAAAACAGCACCGGGCTTAGGGTTGTACATGCCAAGGATTTTTTTCCAACGAAATTTCGGGAATTTCGGATTTTTCGCCAGCAACCGAAACGAGAACGAAAATTTTGAATTCAAAAGATTTGATCAGATTTAAGACTTGCGCATAAAAAGAAGGCATAGCTTATTTCTCTACAAGACCTTCTTGTAGCCTAGTGGGTAGTGTTTATTAAAACAAGAAAGAGGTGGATAGTTCAAATCATGGGTTCAACACTTTTTTTGAAAACGAAAAAAAATCCCTGGTACATGCCCTTAGTTCTTGCGTCTCCATGCATGTCGGCTGATTTCCTCTCGCACAGTGCTCACGCGTACAGTGCACGCCTGCACCATTTCTTTCCACTTTGGTCACCGAGGGAAAACGCGTAGATTGATTGTCCCTAGCCAATTTCCAAAGCTTTTAGCTGATTTAAAAAGAGACCAGCTTCGTAGCAGGGGTTGTTTTTTTAGATTTTTGCTAGTTATACCTGCACAAAATTAGTCAACATACACAAAAACCAACTAAAAAAACACATACCATATTACAAGTTACAAAATATATCCATATAGTTGGCCTAAAAGCCCTAAAATAATTACAAACAAAATTCCTAGCAAAGTTAACAATAAAACTAGGTAATCAATGGTTTTTTTAAAAAAAACATTCTCCTTCCATTTCCTCGGAAAAAGAAAATTTTAAAAATTTATTGCCAGGCTATATACACATATTTTTTCTAATAAGTAATAACTAAATTTCCATTATCAAACTAAGTGAAAAAAATAGCGTAGACAAACTGGAAAAATAAGTGGCCGCTTAAAAACCAAATTTGTAGAAAAATAAAAAACAAACCTTTTCAATTTTAAATAATTGTTGTTAGCTTACCTACGTTATTTTTTAAATACAAAATAACTAAACTTTCACTATCGAACTAAGTGAAAAAAAATAGTATAGACAAACTGAAAAAAAAGTTGATTGCTAAAAAAAAAAATTAAAAGGTAGCCATCTGCTCCGAATGAAAAAAGGCTGTACCTTTTTCGTGGAGTACATAATACTAAAAAAGAGCAAGTTTATAATATAATAGTTACATACATCTATCTTGCTGATCGTATACATTTTATTAAACGATTGGTGCATGAAGCCGACGGAGCGACGTTAATGAGCATGGATGGGATGTGTGTGCAGGACCCCAACCACGGCAACTGGTGGCTGGAGTTCGGGTCGGGGGAGCTGGTGGGGTACTGGCCGTCGGTGCTGTTCAGCCACCTGGCGTCGCACGCGAGCATGGTGCAGTTCGGCGGCGAGGTGGTGAACGCGCGCGCCGACGGCGGCTCGCACACGGCCACGCAGATGGGCAGCGGCCACTTCGCCGGCGAGGGCTTCGGCCGCGCCTCCTACTTCCGCAACCTCGAGGTGGTGGACTGGGACAACTCCCTCGTCCCGCCCCGCAGCCTCCACGTCACCGCCGACCACCCCGCCTGCTACGACATCCAGGGCGGCGTCAACGCCGTCTGGGGCAACTACTTCTACTACGGCGGCCCCGGCCGGAACGTCAAGTGCACTTGATTCAAATTAAGCCGCGGTTTTGCTAGAACCTAGACGATCGGGTCTCGTCGCGCGCTCGTTGATGAGTGGGTTCGACGGACGCCCGCACGTGGACAGCCGTCTGGGTTGAAGGCGCTCACTTAATGCTAATCTCAGTCGTCTGGGTTGAAGGCGCTCACTTAATGCTAATCTGCACCATCCATCCATCCATGATCCATCATACTCTCTTTCTCTCTTCTTATTCTTCTTCTTATTCTTCTTCTTCTTGGTTTCTATTCAACCAAGGGTGGTTCACCAATCTTTGCAGGTCTTTTTGTTAATTTTCCAAAGGTTTAATTACTTGTTTCTCAAAAGGGAGAATCAGCATGTTCTTTTCTTTCTTTTCATCTTCATTGATCGTCTTTGATGATCTAATTGGGATGTTGGAGAGAGCGGCTCGGTGGCAATTAATTAAGATCGATCGGTGTAAACTAGTAGTCAATCATGTTTATCATCGGCTTAGCTAGTGGTCAGTTTTGTACAAGTCCCTTCAGCAATGTAATGTAGTCCAGTTGGTAGTATATACATGCATCAATTGATACCATGCCTTGATTCCTACCTCTCCCCTTCCAGTCTACTCATCTTCTTCCTTATGTCTCACTCAGCCTCAAAACGGTGTCATTTCGGGAAGCATGACAAATAAAGGTAGGAGGGGCAAAAAAAACTTGTGTCGCGCTTCGACGCTAAGCAATGGCATAGCCGGTAGCCCTCGACTCCTCGAGCACGCATCCATCTGTAAGAACATCTGCAGCAACAACGGAAGCGAGACGCAAGTCTGAATAAATACCACACCTCGGGAAACAGTCTATTGCATTGCATTGCATGCGCCTCACAGAAAGTGAGGGGAGATTGTAGAGTAGGGATGCATCAAACGAGGAATGGAATTTCGAATCAGTAGGAACTACTCTATATTACTACTACATCTCTAGAAATGTAGGGCGCATATATAATGCATGTGTATGTGTGTTTCTTTCTCTTCTTTCTGGCACCCAAGGCATTTGTCCCTTCCTTCAGTTCCAAGCCTCATCCATGTTGCACTGCAGTAAAGCGAAAGCATCTATTCGAAACCCGTCCAATTTCTCTACCCTTCTTCACTTGGACCACTCGCCACCAGAATTCACAGCTTGCTTCTAGCTATAGGCTCGCTTGATCGAGGAAAGAAACGCGGCCACCGAAAGCAGGAAAAGAACTCGAGATGCATGCAGCGGCGCCTGCACGCACGGGCAAGTGTGTTTCCTGCAAACCCCAGGCCACCAAGAAGTGACTGCCATGTCTTGAATCTTCATGACTTCTGCAGTGCTGCTTCTCGAGGGAGAGAGGCAGTTGCAGTCTTGCAGAACAACCACCATTTGCCGTGTTCCTTCCTGGTGGGAGCATGGGATGATGGGATGTGACTGTGACATTCAGCACGGCTGTGGCCACAGGCAATGGCATTTCGACAACTCCTGACTGTCAGAGGAGAATGCTTTGGTTAGATAAAGCTCATCCCCAACAGCCCCTCTATTCCACCCCCTGAAACACTATTCATACATACATGAATAGTGTTTTAGGAGGTGAGATAGGGAGGTTTTTGGGGATGCTGAAGGGTAGATTATTGGATTTCAAATAAAATTTCTTATTTGAGTACATGTTTCCTTTGACGGATCCTATGAGAAAAATAAATATAGTACCTTTGTGATGAGTACTACGAGGATCCATCAATTTGGCTCACAGCTATAACACACGTAGGGATGTGAATCCAGATGATGGGCTTCACAAGCCAACACCTTACCAATAAGGGGCATGATTTTTGAGTGATAACGATGCCGCCCCCACTCTTTTATCCTTATTCACCATCCCCAAACCCCAAATGTTAGGATTTTGTAATCGTCATACAAAAGATACCGAAGGCACGAGCTAACGACACGAGGGAACGAGTTTGGCACGATTGTCTACTTTTGTGGGGCTTTGACTATGTGCGCTACTCCCCAATCAACATAAGCACACAAGTATACAATATAAATATATTTCACAAATATACAATATAAATTAAAGAAAATATATATAGAAATACATATATTGAATTAAATAAATATACAACAGTAGTGAACTGAACCGGGCCGAACCGAACCGAACCGAACCGGGCCGCTACTATGCGAACCGGGCCGGGCCGGCCCGACGGGCCAAGTTGCCGGCCCAGATTCGGTTCGGTTCACCGAACCAGGCCGGCCCGGTTCGTGAACAGTACGGGCCAGCCCAGTTCGGTTCGACCGGACCGGCCCATATGGCCAGCACTACATATTTGATACTGTGAGCATCTAACCATTGCTATCAGTGTCACTTTCCACTGATGCCACATTAGTTGTTTCCTTTTTTTTTGATAAGTCTTTTCTTATATGTCCCCACTCTTTGCACTCATAGCACTACTGCTTGCCCTTCTCCTTCCTTTTCCCACTTGACTCACTTTTCAACGACAAAGCACTACCAAAAGGAACCTCTACTACATTGTTCTTCCTTCTTTGTTCTTGAGATAGCAACACCATAGTAATGTCCGCAGTGTTGATGTTCTCCTTGCCATACATCAATGTTGTGACCGTATGCTCGTATAACTATCCAAATCACTATTCAAACGATTCGGTTGATCGGATCTATTTGTTCCATTTACATCCCTAATTGTGACCTCCAAACCTGTGTCGGATTGCATGCATCCTTCAAATTTAATGTCCTCGGTTTCAAAACCCACTCGTCCTCCAGGTTTTTAGAGGCCTTCTCTATCAGCACTGATTCCTCTACCAATAGGGTTGTTGTACATATTTGCTCTTTTTGCAAGCAAAATGACACTGGGCAAGCAACTGTGGTACTTATAAATAGAGGAGTAAATTACACTGTTGCCCCTTAAAGTTGAACGAAAATCTCACTTAGCCCCTTAAACTTTATTTTGTCTGCTGCGGCCCCTTAAAGTTGTTTCCGGGTGCCACAAAGCCCCCGGAAGTTAGATTTTGTTGCACCACAACCCCCGGAAGTTGGCTTTGGATGCTGAAAAATTAGCCTGCGGGACACAAAATAACAACTTTAAGGGGCCGCAGTGGACAAAATAAAGTTTAAGGGGCTAAGTGAGATTTTCGTTCAACTTTAAGGGGCAACAGTGTAATTTACTCTAAATAGAGGGTTAGATAGAGCAGCACCCATTCGAGATTGGCGACAATGGTGTGTTGCAGATTTGTTAAAAACTCAGCCTCATAACAATTAATTGCCCCTTTTTCCAATGGAGAGCCAAACCCAAACTTTCTTCTGCTTCCAATGGTGCCTAGCCCCAGCTTGTAGTGATCATCATGCCATCCTCTCTAGGGCACCATTCTGGAGGACTCTTCATTCGCATTCAATTTGTGGCCTTTTGCCTCTTCATTTTCCCACCATTCTATTTCAATGCCTTCCACATTTTCTTTATCACTGAACAAGGTGTCCTCCTTTCTATCTCCTTCTCGGCTTTGCTTGAAGCTTACAATCTTGTCGAGTTTGAGATACTACTAGATTCCTCTCCTTAAACCTCAATGATGATGATGCTTGTTGATGCTTCACCAATGGAGTATGAATTGTAGGCCGCCATGACTCCTCCAACCTCAGAATTGATGGCCCATGCTCCACTACAGGACTCTCTTGAGATGTCTGCCTTCTCTGATGGCTCCCTTTGATGAGATTCTTAACCCAATGCCCCTCCAAGTTTGCTCCCTATAGCACTCGAGGACCCCCTCCTCAATCTTGGCACCCTTGGCCCTTGATTCACCGATGTCTCGTCGGAGCACCTCTTAGGTGATGAGCAATCCTCCTTTTGATGTGTTTCTCATCTCTCTATATGTATTTTGAGCCGCAAATGCTCTAAAATTAAGCCTCGAATGTCTCTATGAATTGTCTTCCTCCTCCCATGGCCATTTGCCACTAGAGTTGTTTCTCGTTCTGACTCGTACATTGAGCTTGATGATTTAGAGCTCAACCAGTCAGTCTCAAAAGCTGACAAACAAATTTCTTATTGGAATATCAAGGGGTTAAATGTTGAACTCAAATGGATGGCTATCCGCAACATACTTGGAGACTACGACCTTCAAAGTTATTTGTATTGAAGAAACCAACAAGAAGAGCATGGATGTCAATTACATGAGTTTGTGTCCTATGCTCTTTGGTGCTTTTGACATTGTAGACTCAATTGACCGCTCTAGGGGAATGGTAACTATCTTGTTAGATGCTGACTTTGTGGGCAGAACCTTTTTTAAGGGAACCTTCTCTCTCACTGTGATGCTGGCAAGCACAACTAACGGGGGTTCCTGGCTCATCACTAATGTCTATTTTCCCTAGCTATTAAACAACGGAAAAGTTGCTTGCCCATGTAGAACTATGATCTCTAAACATTAACTCAATGTTCTTGGAGATTTTAATTCCTACAAAAGCGTAAATGACATAATTTAACTTTTGAAGACTTTCATGACATCTCCATTTTCGATGCATTCACCAATGACGTCAAATGGATTGAGTTACCTTAAAAAGGGCAAACACTTTACATGGAGTAATCATCAGGATGACCCTCTTCTTGAGAAACTTGACTGGGTCTTCTATTTCTCGTCGTGGGTCTCTTGCTATCCTTAGACTTTGATGTTCTTTACAAGGTAATCATTGATAATGACCCTCTAAGAATATCGATAGCTGTTCAAATGCTATAGGCTAGTATCTTTTGTTTCGAGAACTACTAGCTATCTCTACCTATTTTTGAATAAGAGGTTAATACAGTTTGGACCTGCAACCCTAATGAAACTAATGTTGTCAAACATATCACTTTGTGGATAAAGAAGCTTCGGAGGCATTTTAAAAAATGGGAATCTCGATTTGGGGCTTTAAAGCTAATGCTTCGTTGTTGTGACCTCACGCTGAACTTCCTCGATGAACTTGAAGCTGAGCGTAGGTTTGTTTCCAGTATAATTCAGATTCATGATACTAGTTCGAGAGAAACTTCCAAATCTTTTGACGCGGCAAAGAAATTATTGGCAGCAATGGGAAAAACAAAAATGTGCCAAATTGGGTAATGAGAATAGCGCGTATTGCTAACTCAGAGCATTGCGCAATTTTATTACATATCTGTCACCATTCTAAGATCACCTTTCGAAGGAAACCATTCTTTTTTAATCTTTCAAAGCCCGATTGGGAGATTCATCACCTTCTCGGATATACTTTCCATTTTAACATCATGAGGAGTGAAGTGCCGCTAATTTTCCATGATGAATTCACCCGCGTTGAAGTAGATTTAGTAATTAAAGAGTTGGCTTACGATAAATCCCTTGGATTCGATGGTTTCAACAATGATTTTTCTGAAGAATCGTAGGGATATTATCAAGGAAAATTACTGCACCCTACGAGCATTTTTCTTTTAAAAGTCTAGACATTTAAAGGCTTAATCTTGCTTACATTACCCTCATTCCTAAGAACCAGTTAGCATTCTTAGTAGATGACTACCGACTAATCTCTCTACACAATTGTTCTTTAAAATCACCGAAAGATTCTAATGTACTACAACCATGTGTCTGCTCCTTTATTCATGCCAACTAATTTGGTTTTATCAGGAGAAAACTATCCAAGACTGCACGTCTAAGCTCACACAACTTTGCTTACTATGCCTCTCATTCGTGTGACGCAATCATAATCAAATTGAATTTCTTGAAAGCCTTTTGATGTGATCTCTCGCAAGGCCATCCTTGAGATCCTTCAAAAGAAGGGCTTTGGCATAATGGATTTCTTGGGTACAATACATTCTGATTTCGGTCAGCTCATCGGCTTTACTTAAAGGTATTCCAGGCAGTTACACATAATGTGTAAAAGAGGAGTTTATATGGTAAGAACTGTAGCCAAGCAAAGAATATGTGGAATTTATATGGTAAGATCGGTCTAGTTTGTGAGCAAAAATGTTAGGAACATACGCTTTACATAAAAAAAGAGAATAATATATTGTAAAAAGGTTAATGGTCAAAAAAATTGTACGTTAGAGATTGCTCATTGGATTACACCGCTGCAACATGCAAATCATTGTTTGTTAGGACCTATTTATATACTTAGCTAAATTGGCGCTGCTAGACAAGGCAACAACACAATTTAATTAGAGCGCGTGATTTTAGATGATATAAAGATCAGGCGTATGTATGCATGTTGGCATTGTTTATTTCAGTTTAAAGTTGCTGAAAACTTTAATTTTTAAAAAATTGTGACCTCTCAAAAGATGTCTTAAAGAGTTCAAAAATTATAGAAAAAATATTTTACGAAGTACTCTAAGAAAAACTATTTAAAACCCCACACAATGGACTACAAAAAGTATCGCATCATTTAACTTTTAAAAATTAACAAATTCTAATTTAACTTAATTTAAGCTAAAATAGACAAGGCCAAAAAAGGCTTTGTTCTTTACGTCTTATTTGACTTATTTGCTTATCTGGGTTTCAAATATAGGTAATTTTACTTTTAATCAATATTTATCTCAAAAAAATATTCTATAAGCTCTCTAAATTAAGCAAGTCAAATAAAGAGACCCGACTATCAGATCCACCTCATTAAGCTCTCAAAGTTTTTTTAAAAAAATAAGTCAAATAAGAGCATATCTAGCGGCCACTTCAGAATATTGTAGCTTTAAATAAAGTAACTGATGGGGGGAAATAATCTTTATGCTCTCTCCAACAAGAATTACTAAATTTGATTTCCTATGTGCTCATATACAAGCTTCCTTTAAAATAAATCTTTCCTCATATTTCTCTCATCTACAACATTATGGAGAATTGTATAGGGGAAGGAGAGAGAATCCCTATATATAAGGGAATGGAGATAAATTCTCTATTTTATGGAACATTGTTGGAGCACATAGGGGCAGAATTTGTCCCCTATTTTGAGGTAGAGAATGCTTTAGGGAAACCTGGTAGAGACAGCTTTAGAGTGTAGTATAAAGTGTGAAGAAAATTTAGATGTAAGAATAAAGAGAGTAGATAATAGTGAAATGCATGGCGAGGATAAAGGTTTGGGCACAGATATTCTAAGTAAGTAAATTAGGCCTTGTTTGTTTCAGATTAATGTTGAGTTGCGTTTTACTGTAGCAAATGTATGACCCACTCGAAAGACGTTTTAAAAAATTCAAAAAATTATGAAAAAATTATTTTGTGAACTTTAAGAAGAACTATTTAAAACCCCACAAAAATAAATACAAAATGTTACAACATTTGGCCTATACAAAAATAACAAATTTTTATTTAATTTAATTTAATTTAATCTGAAACAAACAATGCAATAAGTCAGAGTAAACAGACACTAAACTGATTAATGACCCAACGGCAAGACCAAGAAGGCCTCCGTTCGAGGTCAAGCCGGAGCCGCAAACACTTGAGAGATCTGCACTGCTCCTTGTCCCTGTGCCTGGGCATGCTTGTAGCAAGGGATCAGTTTCCATGATAGGCTCCTGGCGACGGCTCACAATCTAGCAGACAGGGGCATAATTTGGCACTGCAAAGAGGAGACAGAAGCATCAGTTCTACTACAGCGGAAACGAGATCAAGCAGGCTGCGTTCGTTTGTTTGTTTGCCATGCCCGTGCGTGCTGGCTGCTGCATGCTGCATGCTGCTATCTAGTAGTCCCCGGATGGACCTGACGAACAATAATTTGGCTGGCTCTCAAAAAAAAAAAAAAATTTGGCTGTTGCACAGCGGCGCAGTCCAATCACCTGCCAGGCCTCTTGTGCTCCGCCTCGCCGGACAAGGCTTCTTTTAAGGTACAGGCCCAGACAGGGACAAGGGGCAATGTTCCAATCCAGTATGGAAACAGCTTTGCAGGACGCACCCATAAACATGTGTGGAAGATAATGGATCTGGTGGGTTCAGTGTTAACGAAAGATTAGCTTCCGGAGACCGATAAGGATGTCGCTTTGAAGCTGTGGTGTAGTCTTTCAAAACATATAATGCTGTGTAAGGATTCTTACGTTATTTATACGCATGGACTTTGTTGATTTAAGTAATATCGTCCGCGATGATACTGCCTTAATTTGGTTGTTATTTGCAGCATTGCAACGAGTACATGGGTGTTCTTCATAATTTATTTAGTTGTGTTTTATCTACTTGTTATGCTTTCATCTTCCAAACTTTCAGAGCTCTCTAAAGATGACCTCAAAACTCAACAGCTGAGTTCAATTTGTGATTACAATATTCTAACGTGCGACATTTTATGTCAGATTTTTGTAGTGTTTTTAGAGTTAATTGCATTATAAAAGTACATGAAGTTGCCCCCACACTTTCGCTTTGATCTAAATTTTGGAAAACAATGTATTTCTATTCATAAAGTTGTGCTATTGTCTCACTTAAGTCCAAAGTGGTCTCTAGAGCGGTTTGCGATGTGGTGCTTCCGGTAACCTATGCATGTGTGAATATATTACCCAAATATTCCATTGTAACCTGCATTATCATCATTTTGTTTGGATAATAATGGTACCATTTGGGTTGGCAATCGTAAATAGTTTGCTTAGTCATGCACATTATTGAGGAGGTAATTAATTAATATTGATTAATGGGAGATATGAAATATATTGAGAGTAAAACATTTGTTGCGTTTACACGAGGGACGCACATGTTGCTCTTGGTTTAATATCAGCAAGTGTTACCAATTTGACTAGACTTAGAGGGTTATTTTGACTAAGCCAAATGGCACTGTTGTGGGAACGGAGCTTCACCTAATTCAAGGCGAAGTTCTTGATCTGGGCAGCTTCGGCATCCTTCTGGGCATGGAGCCATGGATGTCAAGGCCTCAACCGCCTAGGTCTCCTCCCGGGCAACAGTGGCCTCGCTCCACGTTATCCTGGGGGGGGTGGGGGGGGGGGCGACTAGCTAACGGGTTCCTGTCGGGAGCCCACCCCGATGGGATCCCTCCCTCCACTCGCCTCGCCCGCCCCGCCGCCCCCGCCGCCTCCTTCCTCCGCCCCGGCCGGCGGCGCCCGCACACCCCCGCCGCCCCTGCCGCCTCCTTCCTCCGCCCCGGCCGGCGGCGCCCTCGTATAACTTCGTATAATGTATGCTATACGAAGTTATTACGTCTGGCTTATGCGTCCTCCTCTCTCTCAAATCTCATACCATTGTTAATATCCATTACACCATCTGCAACTATTTTCTCTTTTTTTTATCCCCTTTTCTATTTTTATTTCCACATTCTTTTCTTTCATTTCCAGCAATCTACAACAACATCCCTTAAAAGAAAACTTCAAAAATAGTTTTTTAATAAATTACTTCTGATAATTTATTTTTTTTTTAGGATTTTTAGGTTTTTGGAAAATATTACTATCCTCCTCCTCCTCCTCTGCACAGCGGCGAGGACACGTGTCGCACGGGGACGGATCCCGTCCAGATCCCGCCCCAGACGGGATCCCGTTGTGTAGAATTTCTGTATCCTGGCATCTTCAAGAGCGATCGAGCCTTCCTTAATAGCCTTGGCTTTGTCCTTCGCAAGCTCTCGCTCTTGGGCAAGGCTGCCTTCCAGCTTGTACAAGGAGTACTCAGCAAGCTACGACGAGTTGTTTTAAACTATAAGTCTAGTCCAATGGGTAAATCGTACTAAGTAATTCGTCTTGTTTGTACAGTAGGTTCTTGCCTCGCGGGCTGTCCTTAAGGTGCCACGTCCGGTCTACCACCCCTTGACCTGGACAACCGACGAGCAAGCAGATGTGGCCAGAGGGCTAGCACCGGGCCGGGTCACGGGGACCACACCAGGATACCTCGTGCCCGGCTGGGGGTAAGAAGCATTCCCTTGCGCTCGTTGCGTTAGATCGATCGTGGTGACGATGGTAATACGCCTTTATTCATATACTTATGATAATATTTTTTATCGGTTCTCTGAATAAATGTTATGACTATGTTCATTGGGTATGACTTAATTGTGAAACACATTGTTAAGTGACATTTATTCTAAACGTGTCCCTGATCCATACCATTACGAGGAGCGATGATAATTTGATTAGCATATGTATTGGTTGATGGTAATGTTTCACATGCCATAGATGTGGAGATATCAAACCAATAATGTGGACACATGTTAAAGAACATAGATAGTCGGACAAACCTACTCCGAGACGCTGTCAGTTGTTATCTCTTATAGTGCCATCATCTTATAGTCTCGAGTGGTATGCCTAGCTATATGGTCTTTATACCTGAGATTGTCATGAATGCCCAGCACGTTGATTTGTATGCTTTGACATCATTAAACGCTACACTGTAACAGAGTAGTTATAAAGGTGACTACTAGGTATGCCACAATACATAGCCAGGGGTGTGATGATCAAGATGGAATTTGCCGATCCTAGATAACGGAAGAGATACCTCTAGGCCCCTCATATGGATGGATAGGGAAAGCGTGCGACCGTGCTGATATGACTAAAGAGCTAGTCATGGTTTATATCCATCACACTGTCGAGCGAAGTGGCGAGCTATCAACAAGTGTGGCACGTATCTCGCCTTGAGCTTGGCTGGTATCGTGTGGCAAAGGGATTGATATGTGAGTGTATATATCAAGTTTCAGCCGAATATTGATTTTGTGCATCCGGGGGTCAATACGTATTGCTAGTTGTCGCTGTTGATCAGTGGATCGAAAACGAGTTTCCGGGGAACGGTCGGCTTGCACTGAACCTAACGGGTTACACACTTAACGCGTAAGAGATGAAACCCTTGCGGGCCTTGGCCCACTAGCGTGTTCATAAAAGGAGAGGCTAGGGGCGGTGCGCAGTATAAAGAGAGCCCTCACCACGCCTAGCCGTCGTGCGTCCCTCCTGCTCACTAGAAACCCTAGCCGTGTGGCGAGGTGCTAGCACACCTTGCACGGCGTTCTTGCTCGGTACGTGTGGATACCGGTAAAGGCACCGTCGTATGTGGATGCGCTATTCAGTTGGATCTTCGGTGACTTCCCCGAGCAAGCCCGACCAGGCGGCAATCGACCCCAACCATCTCGCGAGCTGCTCGGAGTTGATCAGAATGTGGACGACTACTTCCTCCACGCACGCGCATCTACTTTCGCTGCATCAGCGCGCCTAGGGTAACTATCTGTAATCCTCTATTTGCATGTGATCTTGGATTAATCGCGATAGAAAATTTTGAATTTGTGCTCGCGTAGCCTACTCATTTTCCAGCAATCCTCCTGCGTGGCATCGTCTTGGAGGGCGCTTGGCTCCCCTAAGACATTCTGAGCAATTTCCTGCGAGAGCGCCGTTATTATAAGATTAAGCACTTCGGTTAGCAAAAGTGTCGCCCAGTTAAACAAAACCTAGGGGAACGACTTTGTGTTACCCTCCAGAGGATAAAAATTAAGTTAAAGGGAAAGAGTTTTTCGATACCTTCTAGGCTCACTTCGTCTAGGAGCATGAGGATTTGCTCCCTCACTAGGGTCGTTGTGTCCTTTGGGGGCAGCGCCTCCTTGCCCAGTGACGGCCTTCGAGATCATTTTCAGTGTCTCGGGTAGTGCCTAGGGCCTTTGCCGGGAGTGTTTCCCCTTGCTTTCACCCGCTCGGGCACCTTCTCCTTAGTGGAGCTTTGCGTAGCAATGGCAAAGGTGGTGCTTGCATGCACCCGGACTGCTTTTGCCTCTTGAGAGGCGGTATCAAGATGTTTTTCCTAGCCTTCTTTTTGGAGGCAGCCAACTCCGTCGGCCGTGATGATGTGCTCAGCATGGTGGGCAAGCTACAACCTAGTTGAGCCTCAAGCTCCTCCTACTCTTTGAGCCAGAGTACCTCCTTGAGTTGTATTGTCTTCTCCTGCATTAGCTTGATGTGTTGCTCTGATCGGGCAGCTTTGGATAACTGCAATATAATGGACCAATGGTCCAGATTAATTTGTGTGTAATCCCTAACCCATTTCCTGAGTTCCCTTACCTCAGTGGAATATATAGACCCTAGTTGAGCAGGGTCCTCCTTTATCTCCTCTTCCACCTCCTCCGATTCCTCTTCCTCATCTTCATCTCCCTCATCCTCCTTCTGTGCAGCGTGGCTGCGGGCTTGGTGGCCGTAGTTTGTCGGCTTGATCTCCACGGTGGGAGTCGACAAGGATGGGCTCCGAGGTGCATGCCTTGCGTAAAATCTTCTTTATTATCCTCTTTCCCTTGGGATGGCTTGCCTTAAATTTCTCCTTTATGGTGGCATCCTCATGTTAGATGACAGACAAGGTAAGCATCATACATAACCATTAACAAGGACGGAAAGGTCAAAGTCTTTATCGACTTACCTCCGCACTTTGTTGTAGGATGTTCTAGGGAACATCCATGCATTAACCGACTAGGGAGTCCTCCCGAACGGACCTAAATAGCCCACCTATTTGGTCTTTTACCCACTCCTTGCTGGGAGTTGCAGAAGGATAAGGTGGGAGTGAGTAATAAATTGCAATTTCAAGCTATGTTTAAAAAGAGAGGAAATAAAACTTATGCTCATTATCCTCTCAAGTGGTGTCGTTCCACCCAGTGATCTCCCAAAAGGTGCCCTCTCTGCGCTTCAACGAGCCGATGAGGTTGGAGAGGTAGTCCCAGGCAATGTGAACCCCGGTAAGACCCCTCTTGACTAAGGTCATGATCTAATTGCTCTCCAACTCCTCTTTTGGGGTGACCTCTAGATGCAGCGATAGCTTCAGGCTGTCCCGGGCCTCCCCCAAGTACGTCAACTGGCTACCCTCTGGTCACCAAAGGTGGAACCAGTACCTTGCCCACCCGGAGATCATATTTTTGACCGGATATCTAGGTAGGTAAAGGGGACATTGGTTGTAGTCGAAACACTGAGGCACTCGATGGAGAGATTTCCCTTCACGGGCACTGTCTTCAGCAACGAGCGCTGGACTTCGTACAACTGCAAGAACAAGCATGTAGCGCAAGTGATTAAATATGGCCATACCGAGAAAGGAATTGAAGTTTAGGTTCACCGCCTCCAGGTCGCCTTACGCTCTTTCCGACAAGCGCATCCCATGGTTTTAGACGTTAGCTCGAAGCTAACAATCTCGTTTGCCTACGAGGTTGGCGTGTCTTCGTTTTTGGGAAATCACCGGCAACCCAGATCGATCTCCTGGATCTGCTCCATCCCCACTAATATCTCCTTGGTCATCTTGGTCCTCCCAATCTTGACCATGGCTAGGTTTTGGAGGTTTGAATATTCTGAGAGCATGCGACTGAAGGAGGAGGGGAGAGGCTTTGACAAGAATTAAGGAAAAGAACAAGAGTGTGCTCCCTTGCCTTCGATAACCCTTTTATACATGGAACTTCATATCACGTCCTCCTATGCAACTAACGGTCGAAAAAACTATTGCGCATGCACATTGTTCCAATATCTGGTAAAAATTTAATTGTTACGGTAGTCTATCAATGGTACAACCCTAGAATGATTTCCCGGGATGCGCCAGGTGAGTTCATTGTCCGGATTGGATGAAAAAATCCTGATTCCCATGATCTCTGCTTGGTAGGGAGATTGTTTCCTGGTTGAAGTGTTTCTTGCCTAAGTACGGCGGCAAGCCTTGGTTGCCCAAGTCATTTCCTTTTTCAGTTTCTAAGACTCGAGAGAAAGACTCTGGCTAGATACTACTCCCTCTAGTATGGTATTAGTAATCATTTTAGACAGGAATTAGGATACCAAAGTGAAGTTAATTAAGGGGTATACTTACGATTGTACCTCGAGAGAAAGACTCTGGCTAGATAGTACTCCCTCTAGTACGGTCTTAGTAATCATTTTAGATAGGAATTAGGATACCAAGGTGGAGTTAATTAAGAGAATATACTTACGATTGTACCCATGTTACATGGGATCCCTTTTCTAAGTTAGCAACCATGCATGACTCGGTTGGCAGGAGTTTTCCTTCGTAATTGTCAGGCCTCATGCTCCATGCATTTAGTCCATTTTTTAATTATGATGATGCACTTGCATTCATATATTAATTAGGGGCAATATTGACCACAAACCACCGAAACTAACTAAAGCGACATGCTTCCGAACACTATCGGCAAAACCGCTCAACGACAACTAATATTAATTGTACTAGAGTTGCTCGTGTATATGTACCAAAAAATCACATGCATTCATATATTAATTAGGGGCAATATTGGCCACAAACAACCGAGACTAACTAAAACAACATGCTTCCAAACACTATCAGCAAAACTGCTCAACGACAACTAATATTGTATCGGAGGGAGTAGTTACCTTATTTGTATCGATCTCAATTAATCGATACTAATACACTGGTGGTGGTGGGTTAGATGAGAGACATATGATCAAAGAGATGAAGAAGATAGGGGTGTGGAAAAATCATCCAAACTGTTTACCGCATTAGCATCCGAGCTGCAAATGTGCTTTGAGAATTGAGATTCTAATATTGGTGTAGATATGATTTCAACTTCGGTGGTGACGAGCTGACAACGGCCGAAGAAACCATCCTTTCTAGGTTATTACATAGTTTGGTCTTACATGAATTTTTTTGTTAATTTGGTTTTTTGTCTGAAGTCTTTCTGTAAAAAGGATATCCGTTGGAGTATAAATAAATCTTTATTCCTTTGTAAAAAAAAAAGGTTACACAGATTCGTACCGACGATGAATTCCGAGCAGATTTTAAAACAGGGTCCAAACAAGAATACAAGATTGGTTTTTGTCGCGTGGATCTTTATGCGCGTGTAACTATTGGGACTTGGGATAATCCAAGCCCATGCGTTGCACATTCATTAATTTATTGAGTAGTTGGAAATGTGTGGGTTGCATCGATCACCCAAAGGTTTTCCATGGGCCACTCCCGTTAAATCTCTCTGTTTCCGTGAGCCGTAGTAGTTCACTTGCTTCAACATCTCCCCAACTTCTGCCAAAAAAACTCTTGGTGTAGTAGATGCGTCATACAAAACGGGTAGAACAAAGAGCATGTTTTGAAGATCTTTAACTGATATTTTTGATATATTTCCCAGCATTTTAAACATATTAATACTGTTTTAAAATCTTGAGATTTTTTAAGATAATTCTTCCATAGAAAATATATTGCTTGTATTTATGTGTGTTTCTCAAATATAAATTTATTATTTCTTGCCCTTTTTCTTTTTTTAAAAAAAATATCTTTCATTCCTTCAATTTTGTGATTTATTGCAGTATTCATGCATTTTTAGTCTGAACACTAAGCAAAGAAAGGAGTGTAAATTGCAAAAAAAAAACAAAAAACAAATCGTACCCTTTTCCCTGATTATTAATCAAATCACCATCTCTACTGAACTAATCTAGAAGGCATCCCTCTTATTAATCTATTCTTACTCTATACACATCACAGTGACAAAGCTTTTCCGTCTCAAACAGGAGTTCTGCGTGACCGCGTGAATACCCGGACGTTGGTTTCCCGGATTGGATTGGAGGTCATGATCCCCAAGATTAGGAGATTACCTTATCTACCGTAGGTTGTATTTGGCATGTATGAGTTCGTTACGATCTCGTAGTTAGCCCGGCCCGATATTCCTCGATAGGTCGGTTTGTTCCGTACTATATAAACAGGGCCCCTAAGGCGTTTAGAGGGACCTGGCGAGAGTTACATCTCTGACCTTCCAGGTTTCCTTTTTCAAC
>SPJY01033078.1:152773-166224 GCA_005191435.1 Raddia distichophylla
AATATGCATCGCGAGATTGTGCAAAAAAGAAACCGAGGAAACTTTGTGCAGAATTGTAACTATAGGGGGCATGGATCTGCCAACCTAAGAGCATGTCTAGGAGGTTCCCTAAAAGGGTCTCTAAAACACTATTGCGGACAACCTCAGTCTCTATAGCGTCCTAACAGAGTCTCTATCTCAGTCTCTAAATTTAGATACTCCCTCAAGAGCCTCTATATTTAGAGACTCTCTGTATCTTTTCGAGGATAGAGACTCTGCTGAAGAGGATGGAAATATAGGGAGCGAGTAATGATTTAGAGAAGAAATATAGCTAGGGGTGTAAATGGTCTGGATATTTCGCGGATCGGACCGACCGGACTCGGATTCGGATAGGATCGGGTCGGCTTTTTTTGGATTCAGTTTCGATATCGGATATTTAGTTTCGGATACGGGACGGTCAACACCGTCGGATTGGGTAATTTTTTTGGATAATCCGGTTCGGATATTTTTCGTATATCTAGTTTGAGGCCCAACAGCCCAACCGCTCAAGGCCCAACTGGCTATTAGCTCACCACAAAGACCAAAAAACCAAGACACCAAGTGCTAGTGTGCAACCCTATATTCATATTATTCCCATTCACACCCTAGTCCTAGCCGCTGCCACCCCAGGGTGCCCACTATCGTCTGCCGCCTCGGTTTGCCGTGTGTGGCTGTCATCCTCGTCGAATAACTAGGTATCGCAATAGTTTCATACTTCAATAAAATATCCGTAACCGTACTCATACCATTCTTATTCGGTCCGTATCTGTGTCCAACAATATTTGATTCCGTATTCGTATCCGAAATATCAGTAATCGAATCCGATTCGGAGAAAAGATGCGGTTAAGGATACGGTTTGGCCATTATCTGATCCGATCCGGCCCGTTTACACCCCTAGATATAGAGAACGAAATATAGAGATCCTCTCGAGATTTCGATCCATTTCGTTTGACTTGCTTTTTAAAATGTTAGGATCCACCTTCAAAACAACGAAAACCAAACTAAAAGACTTAAATAATTTATTTTTTCAAAACATAGATAAATCGCTAAGCTGTTAAGCCGTTAAGTTGAAAAGAACGGGTCCTAAGAGTATTTGGCAGCCGTTCATTCTATAATAAGTAGGATCCATGGAAGTTTATCGGACGACCAGATTGTTTCTTCCTTCCACCATTCAGTTGGGCCACTACGATGCGCTGCAGATGGAGGCCCATCGCTTCGCGTAAGCGAACGCAGGCGTACGCGGCGCCGCGGCTCTTCAATTGTGCGCTACTTAGTTCAAAATGCTAGTTAGAAAAAACAACGGCAAGGATACGAATCGGGGAAGCCCATTAAAAGAACTCTAGGTTGGGAGGCATGTCGATGTCGCCGGCGGCGGTGGGCCGGGAGCTGCAGGAGGAGATCTGGGAGCAGATCTTCCTCCGCCTCCCACCTGACGACCCCGCCTCCTTCCTCCGCGCCTCGCTCGTCTGCAAGACCTGGCGCCGCATCGTCTCCCGCCCCGGCTTCCTCCGCCGCCTCGGCGAGCTCCACCGGGCGCCCCCAATCCTGGGTTTCTTCCGCAACGACAGGAATGAGGACGGCTTCGGCTTCGTCCCCACCACCGCCTCCGCCTTCTCCCTTCCCATCCCCATCCCCATCCCCGAGCGCCGTTCCTGGGGCGTCGTCGACTGCCGCCACGGCCGCGTCCTCCTCCGCAGCCGCAGATCCGCGCGGGAGTTCCTCGTCTGGGAGCCAATGACGGGCTACCAGCGGCGCCTGCCCGACTGGTTCGAGAAGTCCTTCTTTAAGGGTAGTTTCAACGCGGCGGTGATGTGCGCCGCCGTCGGCTGCGGCCACTGGAACTGCCACGGGGGCCCTTTCCGCGTCGTCGCCGTCTACACCGTCGCCGTCAACAACAACGAACACCCCATGTGGTTCACGTCGGCGTGTGTGTACTCGTCGGAGACGGGCGCGTGGGGCGAGCCGACCTTGCCGGTCGGCATACTCTACGGCACCGTGGCCATCACGGGGAGCACCCTCGTGGGGAACTCTCTATACATCCAATGCGAGAACGAGGTGGACATCTTCAAGTACGACATACGCGAGCACACCCTCGTGGCGTTGGCGATCGGAGAGGATGAGTCGGATTTGAGGGGGTCCAGGCTCACGCAGGCAGAGGATGGTGAGCTGAGATTTGTCAATATCTACAATACAGTTCTCTGGCTTTGTCCTTGGGACGAAGATAGAGGGTGGGTAGACACGAGGCTCATCCGTCTAAAAGATGTGCTCCCGCCTGTTGCTACTGCTGCTTCCACTGAATTCCCTGTTGCTGCTGCTGCTTCCACTGACCTCCCGTGTGAGGCTAATCCTTTCCAGGACGTCGTCGGCTTCGTCGAGGGAGCAAGTATCATTTTCCTCTCCACAAATGACGGCATCTACATGATTGATCCCAATTCTGCAGGCCAAGCCAGGAAAGTGTGCAGCATGCCGCTAGACTATACTTATGGCCCGTTTGACTCTGCTTTGTTCCCATTCGCAAGCTTCTACATTCCTCCAGGTACATTCATCCCCTCAATTTATCACCCGCGACCGTGATAGATGTTGTGCCCTTAATCGTGATACAGGCTAACACTTTTTAGACAGAGAAACGATCGATGAAGGCCTAAGAGCCCTGCTACGCATATTTCAGCATTTCCCACGATTTGCTAGTCTTTCGACAAATATCTTTCCACAACCCTTTTTTTACAAGACTACTGGCAACAAAATTAAATTCTAAGTAAAATATGGAATGTAAATTATGATTATGTTTGAGATATTAACCAGTGCTTGAATCTTTGCTACTCTATGCCTATGTTTTGCTCCATCCAAAGAGTTAAACTGAATGCCAAAATCCAAACTTTTGCTTTGCTGTTGTAAATGCCAGTCTTACTAATTAAATGAAACCTCAAAGAAATTAAAACAAATGGTCTAGTAGTTTTTATTATTTTTGAAATACTCATCTATTATGTTTTTTGTTTTCTTATACTTTATTGTAGTCAAGCTATATGAGCAAAATTTAGATTTATCTCTGTTGGTGTGTGTTATAAAAATATATAGTTTCTCGGGGCGTAAAGTGAAAAATATACATGTGTAGTGTATAAACTATAGAAGAGGAATGATCTAAAGTCAATAGAGAGAGAAAAATTCCCCAAGCCGTGTCACCTCTTCTTCCATCTTCTCTCTCCTGTTCATCCACAAAATCTCCAAATAAAGCAAGAACCCCTATGTCGGGATCCTGCTTAAAGCAAATCAGTAAGAATGATAAAAAGGTTTATGGTTAGACTAGTTGCATGCTGGTCAAGACTAAAAAAACCAGGCATATTTTAAGAAATCTTTTGCTTTTTTTTTTCTAGGAGTTTATATATATTTACTATATATGTGAGTTCATAACCTTTCGTGAAATGATTTAACCACAGGTGGGCAACATGATGCTAGAGAATAGGGCAAGGAGACAAACTGATGCTAGACTGATAAATCTAACATCTTTCAGCGAACAAAAGAGGGTGGAATCAATTAGTGCATGCGCCCATTGAAGTCATGGTAGAAAATGCAAGAACGAATGGAAGGATGATGTTTTTGATGTTGTCGTGTGACTCGTGTCTGTGTTTTAGTCTTTCAAAGTATGATGCTGCTCAACGATCTCGTGGTACTCTGCTTATGAAGCTTCATTAGTATGTTTCTTTTATCTAAGTAAATGATGGTAGCCTTTGGTTCTTGCTTTTCGCTAAGTTTTTACAATGCTTTTCATAACTAGCTTCTATAAGAATAATGTACTTACAATCTAACGACGTGATATATTGTGTCTGAGAGTTGCATAAATTCTGATTAATTCGACTTGCAAAGGTCGTTTTGAAGTTGCCAAGATGCTTTTGGCAAATAAACACAAAATGTACCATTAATATGTACTCATTTGGTCATATGTACGCAAGTTGTGGTACCATGTTTTAGCCCATGCTGGCTCATCCCACACTTGGCCTTAAGAAGGAACGAAGGGGAGTGGGGCTCTTGCTCTATGTTAAAAAATAATTAACATATTAATCATGTGGGTCAATTACTAGAGATGCCTCTTTAAGAAGGTGTCTCTTCGCTAAAAGTGTCTCTCCTTAGAGGTGCCTCTTTAATAGGTGTCTCTTGTAGAAATCCATTCATGTGCTATATATAGGGGTTAATCTCCACTTGTAAACACAATTGGAGAATTAATAAAGCGTTAACACAATTTTTTTTGTCTTTTTACTTTGTGTTCTTGATTGAATTAGTGCTATGACATTTTCTTTTCAAACACGTTATCAGCACGAATTGCTCTCATCAAATTGGGGTATGTCGTTCTAAATTGTTGATCACTAGATTAAACTGTTTTCGCTAAAAACTACTCCCTCCATACTTCAAATAATAGTTGTTTTAGACTTGTCCTAAATCAAACTTTTAAAACTTTATCCATAAATATCTTTTGAACTATTTGAATTGGGCACATAAAAACCATGCATATAAATTCGTCTCGAAAAACACTTTCATAATATCATATTTTTAATAGATTTTATAAATAAATTTTAATGATAATTGATGGTCAAAGTTACATTTTGAAGACCGTGTCAATGTCCAAAACGACTATTATTTGAAGTACGGAGGGAGTAATTGCGGATTGGTTTACTGCTTGATTGCACGAGGAAACTATGGTCAACCGAGATCAACCAGAAGCACTAATCACTCTGGTCGAATCATACTTTTCGGGTACGTCGTTCTTGACTAGTGATTAGTAGATCTCTTTTGCTGCTACTAATCACAGATTTGGTGCATACGTGTGTTTCGGTGCATATACGCACACGGTGAATATTTGAAATCAACATGCATGGAGTTTTGATCATTGATTTGCAAAGAAGTATCAATCGCTTGACCATACATGATTGGAATCACGCACACACGGTGAATATTTGAAATCAACATGCATGGAGTTTTGATCATTGATTTGATGGGGTAGACCTTAGTCAATTTGCTTACATACAAACAGTTTATCCAGATGCTAACAACATGACACTGAATGGACTGCACATGTGGATTTGTTAATTATTTGGGTGGTCACTGGAGAATCATATAGTTTGGATACAAGCTTTATGGAGTAAGTCTGTAAAAACCCCATTTTATAAGCTAATTGCCCTGAACACGGAGAATGGGCTGTTGAAATTTATACAGGGGTGTTAGAGGAGAAATTGTTGGGCTGTTGTGTTGGTGCAAGCTATCCTGAGGCCGACTATCCCTTTAGCACAAAATGTTGGCGAAGCTGGACAAGGCAGTGGGACGGCAATGCAGGGAGGCTACGCTGACACGTTGTGGAACGAATCAGGAGGTATTATAGCAGAAGAAAGTGTTTCTCAAAGAGTAGGTGGAGAAGAACATGCTGTTGAGGAACAAGGTGGAGACGAACAATATGTAGTTGATATGGGAGAGATTAATGAAGCAATTGTGGATAATATGAACAATGATGATGCACAGGTGATGCAGGAGGAACAGCTGCAAACTGATGATAGTTCCAGTGATGAGGAAGATAGAGCTATTCCAGAAGAATGGGATAGAGGCAATTCAAATGAGTTTCTTGTACATGATGGTCATGGATAGTCAATTGTCATTGGGGCTAGTGAGGTGCGTGAAGGACAAATGTATAGTTCAAAGGAGGCTGTGCAAAATGCTGTGAAGATGTGGTCTATACATATGCAACGGGAGTTCAAGGTGGATAAATCTGACAAGAGTAGATATACAGTTCGATGCATGCAGAATGATTGTGAATTTAGGGTGCACGCAAGTAAGTCTAAATTTGCTTTGAAGTGGCAGATTTTAAGCGTGCACCCACACACATGTACCTTAAGTGGCATGCTGCAGGAACACTGCAACATGAGTTCAACCTGGATTGTTGCTATGTTGAAGTAAGAGATAATTCAGAAGCAGGATATAGCAGTACAGTTTATTATAAATGCATGTGAAACAAGGTATAAATATAAGGTAGATTATGAAAAAGCATGGAGGGCTAAGCAGAAAGCATTGGTGTCTCGTAATGGTAGCTACGAAGCTTCGTACGACAAACTACCTCGTATGCTGCAGGTGTTGAAGACAAGAAATCACAGCATGTATTTCAACATTCAAGACCATGCAGATGATGAGCATGCTGGTTTTAAGGTACTGAACCGTGTTTTCTTCGCATTTGGGTGTTGTGTTGAGGCATTCAAGCATTGTCGACTGGTGCTATGTTGTGATGGTACATTTTTGACCGGGAAGTATAGGGGGAACAATTATGACAGCTGTTGGCATGGATTCGAATGATCAGTTATTGCCTATTGCATTCGCTTTCGTCGAAAGTGAGAACTATGATAGCTGGTTATGGTTCTTAACTGAGCTCAAGTGCGGTGTGGTTGAGGACAGGTCAGACATATGTTTGATACATGACCGACACTAAGGGCTTTGTAATGCAATAAAGACTCTGCAGGTAGATGAGGCTTATCCTTTTCATTGGTCGGACATGACAAATAGGTGGTGCATGCGTCACCTTGCCGCAAATTTTCACAGGCAGTTCAAAAGCAAGAATCAACAGCGAAAATTTGATCAATTATGGGCCACTCTCAATGAGCTGACTAACAGCTCAATTCGGGAAATGACACGACAAGCAGCAGCAGGCAGCACTGATATTGTCGAGCCCTTGTCTTCGCTCCCAGGAGTGGAAGCACCAGGTCTGGTTCGTCGCCGTGGAAGGAACGTAAGGTGTTTTTCGCACTGGATTGAGAATGAGTCAAGGGAGAAGTGGGCTTTGCTGTATGACACAAATGGTGCTCGGTTTGAGGTTATGACAACTACCTAGCCGAGGTGTACAACTGGGTCATTAAACGGTTGCGTCCATTACCGTTAGTTGCAATTGTGCAAGGCATAATGCATAATGACAAGGCATCAAAAGGCTGCAATGCACGCACAAAGACCTGGGTTATTTACAGCTCTATGATGACAAGGTATTTAGAAGAAAAGTGTGAGCGGACAAGGCTACATATGGCAATCCCTACGGGCAGCGAAAGGGGAAAGTACGAGGTGTAGGTAAGATCGAAGGACGGGTATGGTGGAACGAACATGCGCGCTGCGCATGAGGTTGATACCAGTGCAACTCAACTGGGAGATGTGTGCACATGCAACAAACCATTATTGTTGTGCAGGCCTTGCTCGCATTTGATTGCCGTATGCACAGCTATGTGACACGACTTAAGTACGTAGTGTCTCATTATTTTCTAAAGGAGAGTGTTGTTAATACATGGATTAGAAATATAAATTGTTTTAAAATGTTCGGTTCATTTATTGAGGAAAGGGGCATAGACAGAATATGGATTTCGGATAGGAGCTTATTCACAGCGGGAAAGATTGGTCGACGACATACTCGGCGCATCCGTAATGAGATGGATGCGTCTCAGAGCGGAGGAAAATTGCGGCGATGTGGGATGTGTAATGGAGTCGGGCATAGGAGAGACAAATGCCCACAGCGCAATGCGTAATTTATTAGTTAACTCCGTCAGTTGAATTGTAAGTTAGCGTTTGTTTTATCTATACTAATTGTTTACGTTTTCATTATTTATGCTATATTTGTTTAAACTTTTATTAACTAACCATTGTGTTAACGCATGTTGTATTTGCAGGTATGGCTGGTGGGACCCCCGAGCTGCTAGACGATAGGATAGATCATCAGCACCGAGCGTACAAGCGTGTGCAGGAGGGCAGTGCGATGAGTGTGTTGAGAACAAGGCACTCGCGCAATTGTCAGGGATAAAAATACGGCCCATTGCCATGGCCCACTCCCTGACGGCCCAATCGAACAGCCTACCAGGGCCCAGATCCCTGGAAGGTTCTATCTGGCCCAGATGCGCCTTGCCGAACAGCCTCCTGGCTGGCACGGTGCGTAACGGCCAAGGGATCTTGTTTGAGTCCGTCTTGAACAAGAGTTCTGCGCGACTACGTGAAGACCCGGACGTGGTTTCCCGGATTGGAATAGGAGTCGTGATCCCCAAGACTTGGAGATTATTTTATCCACCGTAGGTTGTATTTGGCATGTATGAGTTCGTTGTGATCTTGTAGTTAGCCCGGCCCGATATTCCTCGGTAGGTCGGTTTGTTCTGCACTATATAAACAAGACCCTACGGCGTGTAGAGGGGACTGGACCTAGCTTTTCGCATCTGGTAGACACCTGATCATAGCGCATTGCTTCCTGCACACCATAATCTCGCCGAGACTTGTTCGTCTCGTCGAGCCACCTCTTGTATTCATCTCTGATATATAAGAAAGGCTGGACGTAAGGCTATTATCTCTCCCGAGAGGCCTGAACCAGGATAAAAACCCCTGTCTCCTGTTCGTGGTTGTTCGTGGTTGTTCGGCGTGTCTCCTATCTCCTCCTTGAAGAACCTTGGTTGACTTGAGTCAACATCCCAACCATCGACAGCAATTTTTGGGCGCTTGACATGAGGTGGTTCGGGAGGTACGTGAGGTTAAATAGTTTAGGGATAAAGAATTAAATTTATTGAAACATGACTAACCACAACCGTTAATAACTTGCAGGCTTGCGGCGGCTCGACTTCTGCCTTTCTGTCGGATGATGCAGAGATCCGACGCTGATGAGGCTGGGGACAAGCTGGACGATGACGAGGAGGGTAGAGCAGAGCTGTTGTAGCACTCTCCACGGTTCCCACTGAACCGACACTTGCTGACTGTGTTGGTGGACCGATGGCGGCCGGAGACCCACACGTTTCACCTACCGTGCGGAGAGATGACATTGACACTACAAGATGTGTCGATGTTATACGGTCTACCACTACGTGGGACGGCGTTGGTGCTGGACGACCTCCCCGTAGAGTACGACTGGGTGGACGACTTGCTTTATCGGTTCCATAATGTCTTACCGGCCCAGTAAGACAAGTACCACCTGAGATACATAACGGTAAGAAGTGCGGCCTTACACTGCAGTGGCTAGAGCAGTTCGAGGTATAATTTACTGCAGACCTACTGTCATTCACATTTATTACGTTATATTGTTTATTATTGCGTGTTTACTTATGATGAATTTTTTCCACAGTTAAACAGGATGGCTGAAGATCCGACGGATTACCAGCTTGCTCGCCACCTAGAGGCATACTTGTTCTGGCTGTTTGGGTGGGTGATGTTCACCAACTCAAACGGTTCCTTTGTGGACGCGCGGTTCATTTCAATCGCGCGTGCCATTGCAGACGCGAACTTCCAGGCAATCCCGTCTTACAGTTGGGGATCCGCGGTTCTCGCTGCCACACTGCGAGGCCTATGCCGTGCTTGTCGCCGAAATGGGGACAACTCAGTTCTCACCGGATGCCCTATGTTCGTGATGCTCTGGTCTCTTAAGCGATTCGCTATTGGGTGTCCGAACGTGGACGCATCACCATATGGTGATGCATTTTAAGGTGGCCTCCCAGTGGATGGACCGACTGTTGGGTCCCTTTGGTGTCGGCGTGAGGTAATAACTCACATGCATTCCGTTTCGTTATTGTTCATATGTTTATAAGACGTTTCTTGGTCGTTGGACGCAGCTGACTTGGGCGAGACACGCTGTGGTGTCCGTGTACGAGTGGTTTGTCGAGCACTTCGACCACCTTAAGGACACGGACATTGTTTGGGAGCCATACCCCGCGCTAGGTTAGCTGTACCCATGAGCTCCCCGAGGTCTTTCCCCTCAGTGCTTTGTGGACAGTCAGTTGTGGCTCACACGGCGTAAGTTGGTATACGACGTGTTTGTCGAGGACCACTTTCTGAACCGTGTGATGCGACAGTTCGGCCTACGACAGGATTTCCCTGTCCCGTTCGATGATAGGCTACCAGACCGCGTCCACAGGTGTGTGCTCGAAGATGAATTTTTTTTGTTTTACGTCGTGATATTGTAGACTGTCTTATTTTAGACTGCTTTACGTCCACAGGTACACTCCTCGTGGTGGGAACCTAAGAAATTCATCGTGGGTGCAAACGATGCAGACGTGGGTTGATCAGTGGGAGGATGCTCCCAATGACGTGTTTCCACGGAATAAACCACACTGCCCCGACAACGTGTTTCCACAGAATAAACCACACTGTCCCGACAATTTCAGAGCCTACCTCCAGTGGTACACTCCACGCACCCGTGTGCGTCTTCTTCTGGTGGATGACACGCCTGATGCCGTTGAGCCACCCACCGTGACAGATACTTATACCCCCGCACATGGATCTTCCCTTCACGTGGCGGCAAGCTCGTGAACACTACATTTCAATCTGCGTAATCGTTATTTTACAATCCATCAGTTAAATTGATTTTTGTCTTTTTAGATTGATGAGCACCGGCATAACGTCACCGAAGACACCGACTTGATGGCTCGGATGAATAGACACGATGTCTCGTTCGGTCATTTGAAAGATTTCATTCGCCGTATCGTTGATCGTCGAGTTCGAGCTATCAGGGGTGCGTCATGCGTGGGCGGTGACGATGTGCAAATGTCAGCCCGCTCAAGTTCAACTCATACGGTGGTACGCCCTACTCCTTGCAGCCCGCACCCCAGCCGTTCCTCGCCGCCTATCCGTTCCGGCGTGGACATGGGTGCCCCTGAGAGCTCGCGTGCCAGAGAGTTCGACATGGGTGCCCCTAAGAGCTCGCGTGCCAGAGAGTTCGACGTGGGAGGCAGTTGTGCACAGGGTGGTCCCCCTCCCACGTTCGACACGTGTGGCGTTTTGCCGCCTACGGATGTGTGGCCTACCAGCTCTCAGACGGCCTTCGCGCCCTTCCCAGTCACGACGTACGCAGGGACAGAAGCACCGTACTCTGCGCCGACTGTGTTTACGTCCGCTGCGCCTTTTGGAGGGTTCTCATGTTGGGCAGGGAGGCCAACGGGCTTCCAGCAGGGTGACGTTGCAGGGGGTACGTTATTTCATTAAACTGTTAACATATGCGATTGTCAAGCAGTTAGTATAAAACTTAACTTCGTTGACCGTTATGACAGGTGGTACTTCGCAGCAGCACCTCTCGAGGTATCAGCACCTGGGACCCTTTCAGCACCATGTCCTCGGCTCGCAGCAGCCGGCAGCCTTTCTGCACCATCTACCCGGCTTTCAGCATCCGGGAGCCTTCTAGCACCAGGTCCCCGGCTTTCAGCATCCGGGGGTTTTTCAGCACCAGTTCTCCAGTCTTCACCACCCGGGGCTCTTTGAGCACCCATCAGGTACACGTATTTGTTATACTCTATGTATAGGCATAATACGTACATATGCCATTTGACATGTAAGTTTGTTTGACAGGGTCGCCGGTACAGGGCCACCGGCGGGCGAGCTTCCAGTCCTTGCCCAACCCAGACGAGGACGACTTCGGCGACGAGGAGACCCACCGGCGGGCGAGCTTCCAGGTGTTGCTTGCTTCGGGTGGTTACCCTGCTGGGTCATCGCAGGGAATTAATGCCACGTCACAGGATGGTGGACGCCCGCGGCGTGAGACGCACCGACCTGAGCGTTTCAGCCCATCGGGCCGTAGGCTACCCAGGCCCATCAAAAGAGGCTGTCATTAGCTTCATTTACGTTCCGCTCTGAGACTTCATGTATCTGTATCTTATTGTCATTTCCGTGCTGTCAAACCATCGTTCTAATTTATGCGAAATATTTCAATCCTCCGCCAGTGACATTCAAAGTAGTGCGAATTTCAATCCCACACACTTTCTCTCTCCGTCGGTGTTCAATAGTTCCCGAAAGACCCACGTGACACTGCGGCTCAAAAACGACGTGACAACACGACTACGCACAAGCTGAAAACCATTGAAATATATAGTGATGTGACAACACGAACATGACAACCTGGTCCAATAGTGCTTCCAAACACGATGTGATAGCACCACGAAGCAAAAGCAACTGCATTTTTCTATAAATCACTCACCCGATGCCCACGAATCTCGCGCCGCATAAACACCCGCAACAGATTTCTCTTTTTCAAAACACTCATCCCTTGGACTGCCACTGTATCTTCAGGAGCTTGTGAGGTAGCCTCTTCTTTTAATCCGTTTAATTATGACTATATTTTTAAATTTTATTATGTTTACACTGCTTACATATGTGTTGTTCGTGTTTTATCTTCCTCTTTATGTATAGTACATGGATAGCATGCATACTACTACTCGTCCCACCTAGATGGTGGCTTTCTTACGGTCCAGGAGTTGAAGCACTCGCACCCTCCGAAGATTTACCGATCGTATCGAGAGCTCACTACAACTCAAATCTGACGATGCTTAGAGATCCCGAGTTCTATAGAGGATGGCCGAAGTGCCTCCACGGGGTCGACACGGTCGTGCAGATTTTTGATCGTGTTGCAAATGGTTTTACAGCGCTCCCTGCCTTTCGTCCTAGAGTACCGAAGGAGCTCCTCACTATCGACGCCCGCTGTGTTCACAGGTGAGGAAAAAATTTGTATATTGCTTAATGAAATTAGGTTACAAAAAGGTTATTCAAAATAAACTCGATTTTTTTGCAGGCACAGGATTGTGGCTTTACAAAATGGATGGATGATCCATACCCCATGGTTGCATCTACATACATAGATTATCTGCACGGAAGAATACAGCAATTACAGCATCGAATAAATGGTCTATTGAGTGTGCAAGCGACAGAGTGGGAGCGAATGCGATTATTTCTTGATCCACAATTTGAGGCGAACCCCCCATGCACCAATTATAAATGCCTTTGTGGATGTCACTACCCCGACAGTCCGAACGAATTTGTGCGCTACAAGCGAAATAAATTTCGGAGGGAGTACGGGCACATCGAAGATCCAGACTTCGTAGAAAACCTTTCATGCAGCACTCGGTGGTGCATTTGTCCATGTCATTTTCCAGATCAACTGCCTTAAACGGATGCGTACTTGTATTCCGATCGAAGTCAGAACAAATAAAGTGTCATTTTACCTTCTCTTATCATTCTCGGTTCTCACCGTCAAATTTTATGGTTTCTCACAACCGATGCTTAAATATTAAAATAAATTGATTAACGCATATTAGCGCATCATAACTAAAACCTACACTTCCCACTCTGCTCGTCTGAATAATTTGCCTGCTGCTCCCCTTTTATAGCCGAGCGTCCGTCAATTAAATTATCAACAAAACCTGCTTCCCTAATTAGCAATTTCTGGTTGCATGCACGTATTACAGTTTTATGGTCAGGAATCCGATGGCACTGGCACGAATTATTATTGTCAGGAATCCGATGGCAGTGGCAGACAGGAAATGACGGTGGTGGCAGGCACGAATTGATGACAGCGCGAATTCGATGAAAAACACAGCAGACTTCTTACACATAACGTTAAGTGGACGGGTGCTTAAAACGCCCGCTGGACGGGCGCTATTGAAATACCGCCGACTGGACGGGCGCTATTTAAA